>VUQI01011992.1:3403-35186 GCA_015106735.1 Paratilapia polleni
CTTCAGAAAAAGCAACTTCTGGCTTTGTTTTCTTTTCTTTTGTGCTGGCAGACTGACTTTATCTGCAAACCATGAGGCAGAGAAGAGTGGGCTTGAGAGGTATAAGAGGATTTGGGCTCTGCTGCCAAGACCTCCTCAAAGTGTCCCTGGCATACTGATGCACAGGTCTGAGCAGAGCGGGAAGGAAAGAGGGCCTGTGAGTGGCAGAGGGTTTGGAGTTAGCCGACAGACTTGATTAAACTGTCTGCTTGGGGAAGACAGGAAGAAAATGAAAGAAGAAGACATGAGGGTTTGAGGGTTATGGGGGTTGGAGAGCTTGGTGTGTTGAGTGGCCCTGGGAATCGGGGGTTGGTTTGGAGCAGCCCATACTTCTACAAAATGGCTGCTGTCTGCTCCTAATGGGCACTCAGTTCCCAGGCAGGGAGGGCCAGTGAGAGCATGTAGCCAGACACTGCCCAAATCTCAGCTACTGTATCTTCAGCAGTCACTTTCTTCAGTCTTTCACTGTCTAGCATAGAGAGTAATGGTGAGAGTCAGGTGATTGCTGGGATGCGTTTCTTGGCAAATGTGTTTCAGCTTTCTCGCAGTGTTATCTAAGCAATCCTTTAGTCTATTAAGCATTGTATGCCCTCAAGAAATATAACTGTTTATGAGTGCAGCTGGCTCGATCTGCAAAATCAAATCATGTACAATAATTGCAAATGTCTAAGTTTAATTTGGAGCCCATGTATACACTGTTGAACTTTCTATCAATGTCACTGGCATCCTCAGCGAATCCAGCGAATCCAGAACATGAAAAAAAAGCCAAGACCTCTTTTTGTCTTTTTTAAGACATAAACATAAACATATTGTGTAAACATATTGCCTACTAGAGAAGCATGGTTTGCTGCTATACTAAATCCAAATTCATTCAAAAAGAATAATTAAAGGGAATATTTTTGGTACGAGTAAATCCAGCATACCTTGGCTCCTTCCTTGCCTGCGGCACCTGGAAGACCCTGCTCTCCAGGTGGGCCAGGAGGTCCAGGGTGGCCTCTCTCACCGACGGGACCAGTTTCTCCAGTGGGTCCCTAAGATGTCATCACACATTTGGATATGCAGGTCAACATACCAAAAATACCATGGGTCACTCAATAAAATCTATAAAATAAGTGGCTTATTTTGGACAATCTTTCTTTCTTCTTGTATTGTACATTTGTGATTTTTACTATCCCAAATTGGTAACCTTGTTAGAAAACGTGCCATCTAAATAAAGATTATCAGTATTTTCACTTATAATTTACACCAATACAGTAGTGATCACAAGTAAATGTGTGTTCAAGGTTCAAATAAATAAATGATCTATCTATATAAGCAATTTTGTGATTTCTTATATTTAGTTACAAATAATATTGACTGACTTGAGTTTTCTTTTAGTTGCCCACACTACTTCTTGTTCTAATAAAATTGTAATAATAGAGGAATCCACAGCACTGCTAATACATTACTTGCTTAATATCACCATCTGCTGTGCTGTTTCTTTACTAATGTATTTATTCCTCCTTCCTGTATATTTTCTCTTACCTGGGGCCCAACAACACCTCCTGGTCCTGGTGGACCAGTTTTTCCTTGGAAACCCTGAAAAAAAGAGTATAAAGCCTTATTTATACAACAGTTACAACAGCAGTGGAAACACGAAGCCTATCTATTCAAGCCCAAGTAAAGAAACCATTGTGATTTCACTCGAGCTGATAAGAGAGGATTTAGGTTTTGGCTTGACATTTCCTTGATGCTTGTTCCAGCATCAAGGCTCTATTCACAGTCAAGGATAGACTATATTACAATACAGTGCAGGCTAGTAAATAACTGGAGGCAAATGTACAATTGTTTAATATACTGCATACACCAGTCTCTTCATTAAGCAGACATTAAGACTATGTGATAAGATTCCAGCTTGTTTTACTTACAGTCCAAAGCAGAGATGAAAAGGAAAGCGAGTGAGGACATATAGCAAAGATCTCTATCTTGAACCAAACCAGGCAATAAAGACATTTAGATGATGAAGTGGACTAGTGTACTTGACTAGTTTGCATTCTAGATCCATAATCAGCATGTACCATGCAAAAATGACAAGAGCAATAACCTGTTTGCATGTGAGTGTAAATTACAGTATGTTTTCCCTGTGCTAATGTGTTGTACATACTGTGCATTAAATATAGTTGCCACACCACTTTTTGAAAAGTGTATTTCCCTTAACTCCAGTATCAAAAGTATCCCTTAAGTGCAGTAAAATAACCTTTCATTTATTTTAATAATAACAATACACCCCTAGAAATCCTTCATCCACTTAGTGGCAACAATGAAAAAACAAATGATATCAGAGGTTGGCTGTTGTAATTGGGATTTAAACAGCACACAGGTAACAGAGGATGCAAAGTATACACTTGACATGTCACTGACAATGACAAGAGTAACTCTTTATTGAGTATACCTGGTAGTGGAGGGATGGATAGATATTTACATGCAAATGATGAGTAATCCAAACACGCTTAACCACAAATAAATGTAAATGAATAGAGGCATGGGGAACCAAGGATATTTTTGCTCATTTAAAAGCCCTGAAAACATCATTGCTTCATTTGTTTCTTTTGAGAGTGAAGAGGGTTCCTACATGGACAAAAAAAAAAACCCTGCAAAACTGTGAACATTTTTGGTTATTTTAACATTACAGTTCTTCTCCTTGTTCTTCTTACTGGGTTTTAGTTGCTTTGAAGGTAGAGTTGAACCTTCTGAATACCAAGTTTTGAGAGGTTTTAAATCTTTAACAAGACACTGCAACAGGAAACTCAGTTTATCTCCACTGAGGTGATATAAAACTCTGGTCCTGTTGAATGAATGTGTAACTAGATATCTGCTAGTCATTAGCCAATGTCAAAGCCAGCAGTGTTATAGTATAACTGCTACACAACTATTGGATACAGCTTTATATGTACAAGTCACCACTAAGTTATATGTTCCCTGGGGGAATACAGACCAGTTCGTTGTAGTTAACTTTCAAGTTTACATTCACAGCATGTGACTGATTTGCATTGCATTTGGTATCCTCCCTTTGGATACACTTAAGCAGATTTAAACAGTAGAAGAGGATGAGCCAAAAAAGATCCAAGTTCAAAATTCCTGAGCATTGACTCCAACAGTGCAGTACAAATCAGATGAGCTTCTGTCTTTGGGGAGAGGAACAATCCAATCTACATTGACCTGAGTCCAAATGCACTACAGTATATTCCTGAAATACTAATCCAACAGGATTCTTCAAATCCACTATTAATGAATTCTTTCTTTACAATGCTGCAAAATAAAGAACAATTGGTATCCTTAACTTATATTTCATAATCTTCTTGATTCATATATTTTATCTGTATCTCAGCTGTAAAAAGCCTGGGTACTTTTAGACAGTGAACACTTTATAATTCAATTAAGCCGAGAGTTACTGAGAGTCATCAGATCAAAGCAAACATGTACAACTCCAGGAACAGCACAAGAGGATGTTTATGTGAACAGTGACTTTGAATTCAGCTTTTTCATTTCCATTTGATTTTTGAATCCCTCATTCACCAACCATCTTCCATAACCTATATACAGTGAGGTATTACAATCGCAGCTCATTTGATTTGCAACTTATCCAATAACTAAACAAAGTTTCAAATCCAAACTTCTTACAAAGCTGATCCTGGAAGACTTATGACTCCAGGCTTATTGATCACTACGTGTTGTGATTTATGGTGATGTATTATTCAAAGGCAGCCCTCAAGCCATGCTGTTGCAGCATCGGCCCTGACTTAGAGACACCGGCTCAAATCTTTATTTGCACTTCCTCAAATACAACTTGTGTTTCTGAGGATGTGTCTATGAGCATCTTTTATTGCTGTGATCTATTCTCATATTGGATGCTTGTGGTGCCCGTTTATCAGCACATAAATCTGCTGCCATAAACACCTTAATGAAGACTCTATCGTTGTGGCTTGAGTTGCAGAAAAGGCAGGGAAGCACTCCTGTGTGGTGTATTGTATTATCTACAGGAAAGAGGCAGGTGGACAGGGAAGCTTTAATGATAGAGGCGATGATGTGTCAAGCTTTTAGTAGAATTTATTGTCCTCTGAGCCTCGTCAAACCAAGGTGCAGCAATGCATACCAAGTACATAGGAATCAAAGAGCAGGGGATTCCAACTTGGTTTGATCAAATCTTACTTTGCTTTATTTTTTTGTTTTGTTCTGAGGTTAATCTTATATCACAAAGGATATTCTATCTATGTGTCAACTCAGATTTAGTACAGCCATTTCTCATTTAGCTCATACACATTTTGGAAAAAACAAAGCAAAACAAAACAAAAACACATGCACTGTTTTATGCTGTTGCAACAAATTTCAGCTGGTTTATTTATCCCTAACATATTATTGTTATACAGTAGGCATTGCTACACAAGGACACCTTAGTGGAACTGGACAGTCTAGGCTTAGCATCCTTTCATTGGATATTTGCAAACATGCCAATGTAACAATAAGATAGAAGCTCCATCAGAGCTAGATGGCTACCCAGCCCAGAGTGTGAGCCCTGTGGATTTACACAGACAGAACGCAGTGTGTATTCTGTCTGTGTGAATGAAGTCCAGATCAGCAGCAGACTCAGGCAATGTTCACAAGGGCTTTGTCTTTTAGAGTGTGCTTTACAAGATATGTCTGCACCTCTGGCATCCCACTGAGATGTTGTGTCATTGAATGTTATCCCCCTGCATATGAGAGCATTATAGATATGTTGTGGATAGGAAGAAGTAATCAATTGTTATCCTGTTTACTAACTAGGAGGATCGAGTCTGTCCTGCAATTCACAGGCAATTTTCAAAATGAGCAACTTTCGGCTAAATGAGTACAAAGACTTAAGATAGTTTAAATTTAGAAAACTAAAAAAGTCAGGATGTATAATCCTTAAGTCATACTGGGATTCAAGCTCACTGTGAAGTCTTATGTTTGTACAGTGAGCTAGAAGCCTCAGCCTGTGGAGCTACACATATGCCTGACTGCTCAAACAGGATATTGCATCTTCAGGACTCACCGTTTCTCCTCGCTGGCCAGGGTGTCCGGGTAACCCATCCTTGCCAGGTGGTCCCTGTTAGGTAGAAAACAAGACATCCCGTCACTAGGTAACCAGGTACATTCATTATTATCACACTTGTATCTTAAGTGACAGCCCTTTGTTTGAGTAAAAGTTCATTTTTCCAAGCAATAAGGTTTATTATTCCAGTTTTGTGCAAATGCTTTGTAGGCACATTATACAATGTAAACATAATGTTCAGAAAAGAAAAATAGAGTAGTGGAACAGTAATGAAAAAATAACAGGTTTACTTGTTTTTGGTGAAAGAAGCAACATCACAGGCTGAGGGCTAAGAGCCAGCTATGAATCTAACCAAAATCAATAGGTGGAAATTACCACTTGTCTCCTGCATAGACTGGGTAGTGAGAAAATGAGTTCTGCTTCAATAACAGTTAGAGTAATGATCTCTGAACAGAATTAGGGATATTGCTGTGTATTACTGCACCCCATGAATTTTTCAAATTGAATCAATTGTGACTTATAATGTTTGCAAACTAGGCTAATTTGCTATTGCAACATAAAGAATGGGTAAATAAAGTAAGAGCTTAGAAAGCACCTGCAAACCATACTGCTGTAGTGTAGATGCTTTTAGCGGCCAAGTGGCTATTGTGGTCCAGGAAGGAGAAATACTTACAGGGGGCCCCTTTGGTCCAGGGAAACCTACTGGTCCCTGTGGTCCTTGAGGTCCCTGCAATCACCAGACAGTCAGATCAGAGATGCACAAAGAATAAAGTTATGGCAAGACTTACAGGACTGTGGAAAAAGGAAAATAAATTAAAACAAAACCTAAAAGTAAAAAAGTGTCAAGCTGCAGGACTGCTTTATGTGACTAATTTTTGAGACTAATTCCAGAGACGCTTGAGAAAACAAACTTAAGCTGTTCAGTTTGAAAAACTATAGCCACCAGGTGAGTAACTGTTCCACAGCTCACAAATGCTATGATATGAATTCTGCTACGATTCCCCCCACTTTCCAACCAAACAGAATTTTTGTTTGGAAAAATTTAGTGTTCCAACTAACCTTAAACTTTCAGTATCACCCACTGCTTGAATTTTTTTGAAAGGCAATATTACATTCCTAAAAAGATAACAGTCCCCAAAAAGTTCCTATGTGATCCAGCTAAATCAAGCAGACAATATCACAGGGAAAATTAAAAATCATTACAGTAATAATAAGCCAGTCAAATACCTTTTCTGTTTCCCTAGTGCTTAACGTGAACCCAGAATATACTACATTATAGCCTAAGATATCACTTTCCATTGCTGTACAAAATTAGTAGTGTTTATTAGGTAACAAAGCTGGTTTCATTAAGGCTATACCCCAAATACTAAAGTGGATATACTGTTCATTCAGTTGGTATAATTAATGAGGGGTTAAGAGCAGCAGAAACCTAGACTGCATATAAAAAAAATCTGACAAAATAGGATAAGAAATGAGGACATACATTCAAATAATGTCTAAAAACTGTGCTACAAACAGTAAGAGCCTGAATTAAAGGTAAAAATAAGACCCTTTGCCTCCTGCAATGTTACTAATAGAGATATTCATATTGTGGAGTTGTGTGTGAAAGTTTGTACAGTAAAATATGCTGACGAAGTGTAAAGTTCTTTTGGCTACACTACATTGTTGAGGTAACAAGCATTTTGTATTTAAGGAGATTAAATATAAATCATTTAAATGTCTAATACAAGTTTAATCTGCTGCGGTCTAATAAAAACTTCAAAGCTGACTTGATCATTTAAATTTATCTTTAATCATTCTTATTCATTAGATTAAAATTTATTTCACCTCACTTGTCCTGGGCAAGAAGGATTTTTAAAATTCTTTCTCATTTAAAGCAACAAGAGGCTGTCCATGCTGTTAGAGAGTTCATAACAGTACAGTTTGGCCAGCTGAAAGATCACAAGTTTGAAATCTAGAATTGCACTCCACCCACAACTAGGAATCACACTGTTACAAGCATGATAGTAATCCATCAACATCAGTTTCAATCAGTATGTCATAGAGTGTTGTTCTTTGAGAGCTGATGGTATGCATTAGAACAAATTTTTGCTCTTTTTAACTTAACCTCTGATACTCAATTTTGAAATGAATGGTGCTTTTAGGACAAGAGTGTAAACTGAGAGCAAGTTGTTTATATTTGACATTAACATTTTAACGAAACTTTTTTTATATAAATGTAGGAGTGCCACCCTGAAAACTAACTTAAGTAACACTTTGTTAGATTAGTAAAACAAGAAGACCTTAACTCTGTAAAATTAGGTTTATAATACACACCTACCTCTGAGATTCAAAACACAATTTTAATGAGGACTGATTAGTAAGTCACTGTACCTGGCTGAGTAGAAGTAGAAGCAACACATGCCTTTATTGGATTCCTGTTGTTACCTTCAACTTTTAGAAAAGAGGCTCAGTTTCCTGATAACTAAAATTCATCATACTATGTCGGTACAAATAAAGGCAGTTTCTCCTCTTGTAGTGTTAGGTAAATGCTAATGCAAACAGAGCACTTGCTACAGGTGCTTAACAGCCTTTCTTGTTTTGTGGTTTATTTGAACTTCGCTAAATCAAGCCAATGTTTCTCATTTCTTTGATAAACAGCAAAATCAAATTCCACTAAAATGGCACTGGAAATCTAACAAAATCTAATGAAAGTTATTCATTAAGGTGTCACTGCTGGAAGATTTTTATAGTGCAGCAACTGCACACTGTTTACTTTTGTGCTGAGTAATCCACCTAGTGCTAAACATCTAGATTTGAAGCATTTTCTCTTCTTTCCTTTCCTTCCTCCTTCTTTCCTTTTGGAGTGTCCGTTCAAAATGCCACAAAGGAGTAATTTACTTTATTACAATGCTGGGAGCCAAAGGATAGGGAGAAAAAAAACAAAACAAAAATGCTGCTGTCTGTAGGAACAGTGACGTAGCATTAAGGCAAAATCCCAAATGACAGCAACTGTTCTACATGGCATGTATTACAATACTATATTATGCGTTGTGTAAGTTGCCCTTACATAAAAGAACAAGCGAAACAAGAACATTTTTAATAACCTGAGGAATAATTTATCTCTTTATCAATTCATTTCTTAATGGTTTCCAGACTATCTTTATTCATCTTCCTATTGTTCTAGAAAAAAAAAATCTATGTATATAAAACGCAGTCTAGTTTGTATGCCCTACTAGTTAAGTATTTCTTCATATTATTTATCTTTTATGCTTAGAATTCACTTTGACAAGATTCGGCAGTCAGTACTGACACATTTTTGGATTAGACAGTTGGAAATACATTTTTGATGCAAAGTGGCAAACTGATAAAGATCTAACCCTTGTTTGTATTAAAATGCACAACAGCCACCCCAGACTCAGTGCGTTGGACTTACTCTCTCACCAGGTGGGCCGGGAGGACCGTCATTGCCTGCTGTGCCCTTCAACACACAAAAACAAATCATCATCAGTTCAAATTTCACTGTTTTGACACTATGCGTACTGCTTTTAGCACCTGGCCTGGTTGGAAACAGAAGGCAGCATTATTTTAAAATCTGTTATGATTTCATTGGTGAAGTTTGATATAATTTTAAATATAACGTAGAGTGATAAAGTAACAATTTAGTAAAAAAAAAAAAAAAAAGTCTTAACTCCCTGTGAGTAGTGTTTTGTTGTGATGGGTATAGTATGAGTACCTTGGGGCCAGGTTTTCCTGTTGGACCTCTGGCTCCACGAGCACCCCTTGGACCCTAAAGAGAGAGAAAGAGAAAAAAAAATCATGTCAAACACAGGATCTTATGGTATTAGTCTATCTAAAAGTCACAACAGTCTAGTACAATAGCTGTAATGTACGCACATAATTTGACTGGAAGAATGTACTAAAATGATTCAGTACTATTGAAATAGTCCATTAATCACTGAAATTATGCCGTGAACAGTACATACCGTTGGACCTCTTTGTCCTCTTGGACCGGGTTTGCCAGCAATGCCCTGTTAGGTAAAAGAAAACAACAAAGGTTTAAAACATTCTGCTTGTCTGTCCTCATCCAACATTAATCCACTTACAACATGAAACCACTTTAACATGTGTCCTGCATAAAACATCTCTACTACATCGAGGAACAACCAGAGAACACTTTGTTCCCTGTTCAAGCAGCCTATGTAGTGGCTGATTATTTCATTTTAACAGATAAACAATCAATAGTTAGTAATTGTAGAACATAGTGCAGTGTATTGCACTGGGATACATTTACTTGTATGAGTCTACTAAGAAAAGCTTGGAAAAAGTGTGAGATTTAAACTATGATCATATTGTTTTTGCTAGAAAAAAAAGTAAGCAGGTCACAACACAATACAAATAAAAAGTACAGGAGTTGTGTGTTTATAGGTACAATATGCACCTTTTCAGTGAAAACAAAGAATTTGTTAAGTAACTGGTTGGTTGACCACACCAGAAGGAAAAAGCCTGCCAACAAATGCAGCAAAAAAATATCTACAATGGCTGAAAATGTTTTTTTGGTTGGATTATTTTATTTTCCAAAATAACTTTTGAGTGCTAAATCAGTTAAAACTGTCATGTGTTTAGTCAAATAATACAATTTAAAGTATCCACTTAGTGATTCTGATGTATTTAATAAAGGATTTTTAAGCCAATTTCTTTCAAACTCTTTATATATTAAAGATGATTTCAAACTTTACCTCCACCTTTAATAAAGTGAATCAAGTCGAGCTGGGAATATTTTAGTTACTGCACACTTAAATGGTGAAAGTGAAAATATGAAGCTTGAACTGCATTTCAGCAATTCTCAAAACTGTGTGAGTGCAACTTTTTTTCAAGCCTAGAAATGAGGCCATGGGCTCAATGAAAGCACAATTGTTTCCGCATCTTTTGTTCTCTCCCCAACATTGATTTTGCTGCTGTTATTTTTTTTGTGCCAAGTCACCATGCAGATGCCTTTATAATAGGAATCAATTTTCTTTTGTGCTGGGGTATGATGGCATGGTGATTTTCATACACAAAAAGGAAGTGTGTGTGTGTTTTCTTACCCTGGCTCCTTTCTCGCCATTGGCTCCAGGGAACCCAGGGAAACCGCTTGAGCCCTGTCAACAGGAGAGGCAGATATCATTGAAGGGAAATATAGAAGCACGAGAGAAGCTGTGTGGGTCAGTGCATGCATAATAATTAAAGTTCATCCTGTATTTATCTGCATTGCTGTTGAATGTGATCTTCAGTTAGTTTTACACAGTTAACACCATGGCCCTTATGTAAAATTCCATGAATTTAGCATGAGTATGAAACATAAAACTGTCCACGTCTATGACCTTAACATTTTGTTCTTTCATGATTTGCTCATGCTATTTTTCCTACAAAAACTCTCTACTCCAGCTGGATAGAACAACACTGTTTAATACAATGAGCATAATAGTGTCGCCAAAATTTTTCCTATACTGAAGTTAATCTTTGCAAAAAATAACTTAACATGTTCTTTCTTATCTAGAAAGTTTCTCAGTCAATAATAAATAATTGGGGAACACACATGCATACACTGATACAAAGGGAGGGTGATTTTACCACAAAGCACTTAGCACAAGATAGCTATAAACATGAGACAAGGTGACAGTTTCTTTAATCATACTCTGAACAGGGGATTTAAAAACATCTTACCTATTCTGCAGAATCCCACATATTGCATTGGGGACATTCAATAAAAATTAAATCCATGGCAAAACTTTACCTCCACAAAATGTAAGAGTTCCACGTATCACTAATATTCTATTATGTTTGACACCTAATAAGTAATAATCTTAGTAAAAAAGTAAAATGTTGCACTGTCAAACTTAATTGAGTTGTTTATTAATTTAGGTAATCAAACCCTTTGTAAATGACACCTTATTAAAAAGTGATGCCAAAATTATTACAGATGCACCTTTAAAAAATAACATTAAGCGTGTTGAAATTCCTTAATTTATTTCATTTATTTCATTGTGTTATGCTGATAAACCTGATGACTTCACAGTTCAACAACAAGCAAAGCAAATTGCTGCAGAGCTTACCTTGGGTCCTTGTCTTCCAGGATAACCTGGCAATCCTGGGACACCCAGTTTACCCTGAGAGACATTAACAGCACAAGTAAGCACAAGGAATACAATTTTAACACAACTGGAGTTAGGGTTAAAAAAGAGCCCTATTACCTTTTCTCCAGCAGGACCAATAGGACCTGATTCTCCGGATGGGCCAGCTCTGCCTTTAGGACCCTCAGGACCATCCTCTCCACGGTGCCCAATCATACCAATTTCACCCTATAACCCACAAACATATGCAGGACATCACATTGATATAAATAATTATAACAATACATGGTCATATTGCTATATATTATAATTCTCCATGTAAAGAATAAAGACTGGACTAAACATTGTGTGATCAATATTGTTATTTCAGTCAAGCTCCTCACCCGGTCTCCTTTGATTCCCATGTCCCCCTTGAAACCTGGGAAACCATCCTCACCCTGAAAGGAGAGAAGTTAATGAATTTGCTGGCATTTTGGGGGTTAATTTATTATATTGTTACTAAAAGCACTGCTTAATTTCCCATTAAAAGATTTGAAATGGATTCTTTTCTTAATTTAATACTAAGCTTCCTGACACTTTTTTGAAAGTTATTTTTTTGAAAATCTATTAAAGATTAAGCCTTCTGAGGTTCACTGTGTAAATCACAGGATTGGTGGTGCTATCTGCTGGTCAGATAGTGGAATAGCACATGCATGGACCTGCTAAGCTTTTGATATTTTCCTCCTCTACATTTGGCATTAGCACCATTAATTTTATCTGGGACTGTTCATATATTGATGTAACAATTAGACAACATTATATCATATGCTTTATTTTTAAAGACACTATATATTCACTATATCGACAATATACTGAATGCAGATTACATATAATTAAACCACCTATTGGCTTTGTGAAATCTGTAAGTGGATACTGAAGGACACTATTCAGTTCAGCTGTACTTCTTTCTCTTTTCTTTGAATCTTTGTCTTTCGCTTGTCCATGTTTTCAACTCTCTGTGATGCATAATGCAGTGCTGAGCACCAACTTGCCACAAACTCGCATCACGAAGACCACACGCACACACCTCAAGAAAAGCGCATCCTTTATTCATAACAAACTCTTTCTCCTCCAGGTTTTGGCTTTTGGATCTTTTGCTATAAATAATTCAATAAAAAAATGATATGAATACCTGTCATTGTAGTAAGAACAAGATCCCTCAGTCAGATAATAGATTTTATACAGCGACACAACTGTATTGATCTTGAATAAAAGTTATGCATATTAAAAAAAAAAAAAGCTTAGTTTAAATTCTACGTGGTGACACACACAGTTGAACACTTCAAAAGATTGACTGTAGTGTTCTTTGAAACCAAAAGCCTATAGCATGACAGCTTTACATTCAACAGCAGACTGAGGGTCACTTTAAGAAAGTCTCCGTCTTTACTGAAGATGGCTATTGACTGACCTCTATATGATACATTCAGGTTGCAGCAGCTGTCCACTCCACCTCAAAGGACTCAAACCAAAGTTGGAAGTGCAGGTAGACAGCCACTGTTACATGAATATATCTACAGGCTGTTCCCAGGCTTTATTTTTGCTGTCTTCACCTTCATCACAAAGTGAAGTTTAGACCAACACGCTGCAATCATGCATGCCACCTTGCTTAACAGTCAGGCTAATCCCATTGAACTGACCCCCATTTAGTCTGCTGGATTCACCTTGCCAAATTATTTTTAAAGAGAAATATATTTTAGGTTGGGTAAAACAAATTTTGCAATTATTTTGAAAAAAAAAAAACAAAACACATTTATTAGCACAATGTTCTGAATAAATGGTTTCCAGTGCCACAATATGTCAGAATATTTACTTGGAATAGTCTCTGTAGACACAAACACCGTAGCAACATATTATGTATATTTATAAAGTTATTTTGGCTGCTTAATCTTTATGACTTAGATGATAAAACTTGTGGAAAATAACAGTTTTTTAAGAAGCATATACCTTCTCTCCCTTTGATCCCTTGAGACCACGAACACCATCTGCACCCTATAGGATGAGAGAAAGCGATTAGAATAAAACACAATAAGGTAACAGAACAGAAGGAGGGCTTTCTTAACAGTTGAAGAATAATAAAGGGATTTGGTCAATCAACATGATCAAACATCGTACCTTGACACCACGAGGGCCAGGATAACCAATGGGACCCTGTGGACCTAGTGGACCCTGGAGCAAAGAAACTTTGTATGATTATTGGTGTAAATGCTTAGCAGATAAATGCAGATAAATGTTAGTGTTAGTGCTTCATTTGAAGATGGCTAACATCCTCTTTATGTTTGCATTAGAAACAATCAATCATGGTCAATAGTAATTATTTTACCCAAGCATGTAAAGAAAGTGCTCATTCAACTGCAATAATAAATACTACCACAACAGAAGGTTAGCTAACAAAATATTTTGTGATCCAAATATGAACAACAATAAAAAAAAAGTGAATGAATGAATAAATTAATGAACGAAAAATGCTGTCTGACTATAAAATGTAAAAAAAAAATAAAAAAGGTATTCTCTCCCCCAGGCACACATGCATGCAAATAAATATCTTGACCAAATTACTCAGTGTCTTAACAACACCTACTTGGGCTCCTTTCTCTCCAGGTGGCCCCTCCTTACCAGGGTGACCCTGTAAAAAAAGACATCACAAAGTGGTTAAAAGTTATTGCGAAATTATCCAACATAGTGAACAGTGGGACCTAATGCATATACTCAAGCTACCTGATGCAACCATTTATGATGTTGAAGCGACTTCACAAAAAAGAAGCCTGGTGTTTGTTTCTGAATTTGTATTAACATCAATTTCTAGCCATTTTGTTGTCCTTAAAAGCTCCTTTAGATGCATGGCAAGCATAATCAAATCTACAAATGACAGCAAAGGGACAACCTAACTGTTCACTATTAGATTCACCATTTCAGAGTAAGGCCGAATTGTAGTGAATTGAAATGTAACACATAAGAAACAAAAGGTTTTCGTGTGACTTACACCAACAATATACAGTAGACCTCAATTATGTGTAAAAACATTATAATTTTGTCTATGGTGTTTTTTCTATTACATAAATTCATTGTCTGTGAGGTAATCGTAGTGAAACGATGCTAATACTTATAACACTAATATCATTACTACTAATAATATTAAAAATAGATATTTGAGTGATGGGCATTGGTGAAGTAAGGGTCATAGTACAGGTAGACAGGCCCGATATAAAATGCCCACAAACATATGGAATCCTTTAGCTGTGAACACCTGGCACTCCCAATTTGAAGCAGAGGGCTGTAAATCAGCAGGCTCTGGGGTCTGAGGGCAGCTAAGGCTGTCTGCCTGTTCAACTTACACACCTCTCCTAGTAAAGACAGCAAAGGAGGTATGACATGAGCAACTACGGGTCTGAAATAACAAATCCCATAGGCTATTTATTATTTTTCTGGTGTTGAAAAATGCCTTGAGATTTCTGACGTACAGTTCTGTCATATTGCACAAGAAGGTTTGACTCATTTTTTGCAGCACAGCAGCACATAGTTGAATAATTTTAGGCAGATTCAAATATTTATAGTCCAAAATGCATTTGAGATATTTCAAGTTAAAAAAAAAAAACAAAACAAAAAAAAAAACAGGGCTGTTTCCTTTAAAGTGACCATTACTAATATTTTATGCAAAGGTCTTTTTCTATAAGCTGCAGTCTTATATCCAGCAACCCAGTTGTTGAAAAAATTTATTGCTTCTTTTTCCCATATATTGTGGAAATGACTGCATAGTGACATTACAGGTGAGCCCTGTGTTAGGAAAAGAACAGCGGCCAGAGTATAACTATTTCTACAACAACCATTTTACCAACCGACTCAAGGTATCCCACCAATAAGTCAAGGAGTCACTGTATGTGTGTGTATTTGTCTGTGTGTTCTCTGCTTTTCTCAACAACTTGTCCAATCTACTTCCCATTTGGCGGGTCTACTGCTAAGAAATCAGTGAAGAACATTGCTGCGTTTCAGGTCATTTGGATGCATGGTTCTCATTTTCACAATAAAAGTTTTTGTTCTGTTACGTTTTCACAACTTCTGATTACCTGCATGTGAGCCATGCTCTGTAACCCACCTCCACATACAAAATTCTCAATCTGTAGCAAACACTTCAGTGAACTTTGGGCACCCTGATCTTACCATGTTCCAAAATTTGGTTCCTGGCAGTTATGGCAAAGCAAGTGACTAATTCAAGGGGTGTTTCTGTTTGATTATTTATTAATAGCTGCACTGGTTAACATTAGCTCTGCGTTTGGTGTTTGTTAGCAGATCTACCTGAGAACAATTTTCAGTATATCTGTCCTTTTTTCCAAAAAGTAACGTATATGAGTGGCTGCTACAACTGATGGCTTGTATTTGAGGCACACAGGGAACAATGGTAAATTGTAGCCTCTACCAATATTATGCATGTGAAGCATTGAGTGTTCACATCTCTGAATTGTAGCTCAAAAATAACCTGGGTTATGCTGTCCCTCAAAGACTGTTCTCTGAATGCACAATCACATATAGCAGCACCCACCCTACAGTTAAATTCACAATCTGTGGGGAAAAAAGAAAAGAAAAAAAAAAAAAAAAAAAACTCTTACTTTTATTTTGGCAAAAGTAAGGTTCTCACACTGGATTGTCCCCAAACTGCAGTTTGTAAGTTTCACGTTTTGTTGAACTCAGCCTCTATGATCTCACTGGTTAATCAGCTGTGTCACTATCTATCAAACTGGTGGTTACATGAAAGCTCACAATTGGCCCACACCAAAAAAGCAGATTCTGAATGTGCCATGTACTACTACTACAAAAAAAAAAAGTTCCAGCAACAATACTGCTGTTGAATATTATATGAGTAAAGTGGTCTAAATTTTTTTGTCTGTGGGTGTATATGTGTGAAATACTGATATACAGTATGTACGTATATAGGTGACAAGAGCACGCACAGGAGGCCCATCAGCTCCAGGTAATCCAGGCAACCCCGACCTGCCCTGAGGTCCCTGTATGAGGAAAAGAAAAGAACAAACAAGGTCAAAGGTCATAGGTTTCAAAAACAATTCAGCATTCTTATAACAATGACATGCAGGCTCCTAAAAGCTAGACATAAACGTTTTGACCTTTACCAGAAATTGTTACTTCTGATGAAAGAAAAATTAAGGAACAAATAGTAATTTTAAACTAAAGGGCAAGAAACTCAGTGTTAAATTAAACAGAATTAAACTGAACACCATTTATAATTTGTCGTTAAATAAATAAAACTGAATTTATTTGCTAATCAGAGAGCTGTGACAAAAGAAACATGCTGTACATTTCAAACTTTTCATTTTTTTCTTAACCTTTACAATTACCTAGTGTCACTTTTTCTGAACCTGCAGACACCAAATTAGAAAAGGATGTTCAGATATGGTTTATTGATTTGGCTACTCAATAATTCCTCACACCTCACTATGATTAGTGTACCAAAACATGTTTTATTCAATTTGTATGGTGATTTAATGATAAGCTTTCAAACAATAAAGAAAAAAACATACTTTTTCTCCAGGTGGTCCAATGGGGCCTTGAGGACCAGGAAGACCCTGTGAAACAAGAGACAGATAGAGATGAGAGTCGCTATAGCAACAAGAGGCATGCTCAAACACATGCACAAGCTGGATAAACTGAAGGGTTTGTTTAAGCTGTAAATAGTTTAGCTGGTAAAGAAATGTTAAGCGTGTGTGTTTAAAGTGAGTTAGCATTTAGCAGGCTTGTAAATCCTTAAATATTTGTTTGTGTGTTCTCATATATGCATTTCTGAGTGGCTACCTGCAATTGCCCTTTATATTTGTTGGTTTCGTTGTGCTCCTTTGTGTTTCTGGTGTCCCTGTTTGCTTCTGCATTCTGTGTTCCCCATGCCTCTGTCTTCATGTTTTTCAGTATTAGTTAGTTGTCTTTTGGTTACTTTCTATTTTTACTTTGAAGGTTATTTTTCCCATGTGTTTTGTGTTTTTAATTCCTGCCTTTGCTCCTTTTCCTTCTTTGTCTGACCCAGTTGGGAACCTGTTTGCTCAGTTTATACAATGGCTACGGTTGAATTGTCAAATTTGCTTACGAAGATTCCTAACTGAGTGAAGTGACACAGAAGTATCTGCGTGGCAGCCATAATAACCCATAATAAGAACTGGATTAATTGTCTAAATACTAAGAAAGGTGCTTCAGTGCTTCCTTTATTACCTCCTTTTGCAGAAGAAACACTAGACCATCCTTTATGAAAGGAAAGGAGATAATGCCCTCCCATAATTCATAGCAATGCACTATCCAAACATCATTAACTACAATCAGCAAAACTGACAAGTGGCATGTAAATGTTCATTAAAGGTGAATTTTCCATTTGATGACATAACCTTCTGATATGTTTTTTATGTATATGTATATAGGAAATGCTCTATAAAGAAAGTTTATTTGCTACATTAAAATGATTTAAGTGAATTTAAGGTTTATTTTGATTTCAGTCAATTCAGTTTACATTCATCATGTCCTCAGTTTAAGCATGCGGTATTACCAGCCTTTAAGATTATTATTAACGAATTTTACTTTAGTCACACAAGGCCTTAATAAAGGCAGAACTCACACTGGATAGTAAATAATTGTAAATAGTTTAGCTGGTATTTATATATAGGCTATTTATTTGTATTTAATGCCTATTTAAAATTACATCATTTGTAACAAAGTGATATTTTTCACTGGTCGTTCTCTTTTGTAAGACCTGCATGAAACAACACAATAAGAACACATGGGAGGAAGTATCTAAGATGCACTTTGTGTAGTCCATCTTAGGAACATTGTAGTTTCACCACAGCAGACCCATGTAAATAACATCCACATTATTAAGATGTTATTCCTAGTAATCCAAGTGCTTGTTGTTTGCTTTTATTTATATACTTATTTTTATTCTACTCCTCTGGAAAACTTCTGCATGTGTGTGCAGATATTTTGTTTATCTGCAGTTGCTGTCAAATATATCTTTTGTTTTTTTGTATTCGGGTCCTCAATTTTGAACAGCAAAACATAACACTACCTGATGTGTCCCTGTACAGTGTGTGTGTACATATATGTCACAGGGTAAGTTGAGGGACTAAAACCTGCTCCAACAGGTGTGGAAGCTTTGCAGGAATTCCACTAACATGAATATGGTGTTTTTAAAAAGAAACCAATATCCTAATCCTAATATAAATCCCTGAAAAAAAAACAGAAAAATATCTCTACACTGCACTTTGTCTTTGCTTATGCCATGTGTAGTGATGATACTTATGACTGATTTATTCACCTGTGTTCCAGGGATTCCCTGCTGCCCGGGTGGGCCTGGTTCTCCTTGTGGTCCCTGAAAAAGATGGAGACTGTCAAAACTAGACACTGAACACTAGTCCCAGAGCAAGTGTCACAAATTGCAGCTAGTTGAATTACACACATCAGTGTCACTGTTAACAATCAGGTGTGCTTTGTCACCAGCACTATTCACTCTGGCCTTCATGCAACTTTTAATTACCTGGTTCCTAGCTGCCCAGTGACAAAAAAAATCCCATTTGCAAGAGATAAGTCACAAACAGATTTAATTGACTAACTGAAATAACCTCTCTAAGAAGCATCTCGGTACACCTAATTTTCCCAAATTTGCCTCCAGTATGGGTTCCGTTTTCACTGAACTTAATGTATTTTATGTGGGTTACAAAAGCAAGGTCCAAGAAAAACCACCCTTCCTTATACACAAAACATGCCATGGGTTAGGGTTTACTTAAGGGTCTAGGACAGAAATAATTGGATCTGATCACTGAACATCAAGCCAAAATAGAAGCTATATATTAGTAAAACACAGCAGACCCACAATTCAGCACTTGACCTTTAACCTCACAGCTGTGCATCCTAAAAGCCTAACTTTAACAGTGCAAGCTGAAAGCATTCTGCAGAGTTCAGCCAGGGGCCTGAAGATAGAGCCACATATTAGTGAGTTTACTGAGAGGAAGTTGTGTTTGTACCATGTTTCCTTTTGGACCTTGAGGACCATCAACTCCAGCAACACCCTGTGGGGGACAGATCAGATAAGATTTGTGGTACATCCTATTAATTACAGGCAGTGATATTACAACAGGAGATGTTAAAAGTCAAGGTACGTACAGGTGATCCAGGGGGTCCTGGGGGACCACGAGGTCCGAGCAAGCCTCTTGGACCCTATGAAGAACAAAAGAGAGAGAGTAAAGAGTTGAAATAACATGAGATTTGTTTTACGGTCGTAATACTCATGAATAACTTTCAGAAGGGCAATCCTGTCCCCTGGTGGATACTTGTGTTAGCTTAGCTAAATAACTTAAAGAAGATCCTGTTGCAGCTTGTTGGAATTCCATAGATCTGGGATGGCATGATACAATAAAACCAACAGCAGACAAGCCTTACACTCTCGCCAGCTAATCCTCTAGGCCCAATCTCTCCATCCTCGCCCTAAGGGAAGAAAAAGACAGAATCAGAGAAAATTAAATATACTGATCTTTACTGAAGTATTAATATTTATTATGTTAATTCAAACAAATCAAACTTGGAAGTAAACACTGGCATCTTGTATTATATATCAATAATCACCACCTATAATCTTAAGTTCTCAAAAACCTGTATCAGTTAAGGTTTATATTCAACCACTGCAAACATTATTGAATGCAACAACAGCCAGGAGGTGGTTAAGGTAGTTAGTTTCATGAGGAGGAAAGGTTAGACACAAACTCTCCTCATTCCCTGTTCATAGTCACAACCCAGCTGCTGCTGCCTGAGGGCTGAGCTGGTGAAGCACAGCTGCTCTAAATAAGTATGCTGGTGATGCATCTCAGTTGAGTGCATGTATTAAAGAGTGTTAAGATAAAAGAGGAAGTATTTACTCTCTGTCCATCCTCTCCAGGGGCACCTGGGGGTCCCATTGGCCCTGGTTCCCCCTGAGAAAGAGAAGAAAAACAAGAAAGAGAAGACAAAGGCAGACAGATTCTGGTTAATTCCTCATTTTATAATATTTTTTTCAAATTGAAGTTTTTCATTTGAAAACTATGTAAATCTCCTGTTACTCATTAGCTACTTTTTTGTTTCTTCATTCTTGCACACTGAACACACATTTTTGCTTACAATATTGTTACTTGCTGCAACATCTTGCTATACTGTAGAAGCCCTTTAACCTTAAACTTTCCTGCTACAAACTGCGGGCCTACAGAATGGTGAATTAAGTTGGGAAAGAAACCAATATGACATCATAACACAGATTTGGAATAACCATGTGACATGCATCAGGATGGCGTACTCCACAATGAATTAATTTTGTTAATTCTTCATTGTACAAACTAATTATCTGGCTTCAGTGCACCACTGTCATGAAATCTTCCTGTGTAGCCTGATTAATGCAGGTACATTAGTGGAAGTCATGTAGCAAATTACAAATTCTTAATCCATTTTCCCCTCATGGCACACCAGTTATTCACTCAGCAGACTGAAATTTAAGGATGTTACTCAACATGATCTTAAAAAGATACTGAAATTCCAAACAGTACCAGTGACTACAGGCAAACCTATTCAATTTCATCCACAACCTTTGTCATCTAAAAGATATCCAAGATACCCAAACATTTGGTAATGATTGTAATCTGAGAAGACTAATCCTGTATAACTAGGGGATTTTGTTTTAATGCCAGTTTTGTGACTTATCACACGAGGAAGCAGTGTTTTGCTCATAAGCTCAAAAACATCTAGAGGAGTTGTTTCTCAGGCAAACAATACTCTGTTTCATTTATACTCTTAATGGATAAATCTCATAGCTATTCTAATTCACAGGGATCTGGAACAGGAACAGACTAAAAAGCTGCTGTTTGAAAACATCACAAATGGCACATTTTTGTCACATGATTTAACAAACTGAACTGCCAACACGCTCTATATTGTGCTCACCCTGTGTCCTTTTTCACCAGCCAGCCCAGGAAGTCCATCAAATCCTCGGTCACCCTGTAAGGAAACAGCTCAGCGGATGACATGAAACCACACAACTTTACAAAAAACCATTATGGCTTATAAACAAAATAACCCTTCCACTATTCGCTTATTTCTGGTGACATAAACTTTAAAGTTTAGGTAGCAGCATTTGTACCTTTGCACCTGATTCTCCAGGCATCCCACGGGCACCATCAGCTCCAGCACGGCCCTTAAAACACAAGCGAGATTAAACATATACGTGCAGATTTACATATTGTAACAGTCAGTAACATACAATTCTAGAAAACACCTGCATGTTTAAGATAATTACTTTTGTGTTTTTGTTTCAAAATATTTGCTTCTCTCTGTTTTATATATTGCTTCAAACCTCTTTGTTTCTTCATCTAGAAAACTTCCAAATCTACCAGTTATTAAGCTCCATTTATTTTGGATGTGATTAACAGAGTGACATTTTAATGTAACCACTGTGCTCATCAGGTTTATTTGCTTTTTTATTTAGATTTTACCAGAGCAAGATCTACTCTTCCTGTGAACCAACTGGCTTGTTGGATTGTGCAAATTCTTACCAATAATTGAAGAAAAGTATTTGTTTGGTTATTATAATCAGTAAAGAATGGAGTATTCCACCTGAAATGACAGTGTTTAGAACCAAAGACCCAGCAGCAGAGCAAAAATAATGCTGACTATCTGAAGACCAAATGCAAAAATATGCACAAAAATATATTTGTTATTCTGATACTACTCAAATATGCAGGGGTGTTTACATTTCCCTTTGTGTAACTATTATCTCTTCTCTTCCTTGCTGGCTTTTATAGAAAACATTCGAAATGGCAGGGAAGGTAGTGCAAGATGAATTTCATACATTGCAGCAGTACATAACTAGCTTAGATACTATTTATTTAATTAAGCATTTTTTAATCACATTTTGTGACATTAAAATCAGCTAAGGTCTTACATTTTAATTAAGCTTGTATTACTAACTTGCCAATGACTGGTTTATGTTTATTAGTATCCAATTAGGTCAAGATGTTTGGCCCCTGTGAGGGACTGACACTAATTGTGCCCCACATCCATGGTCAGTTTTAATGTTTTGGCATTTTCAGACAGATTAACTGCCCAGCCATTGATCCGAGGATTGGAGGGACCACAGGCCTTTAAGCACATATCAAGCAATTGTTTGTTGGAGTGGAAATAAGCTTCTCAGCCTTTGAGGAGGGACCACAAGTACAAACAACTACACAACAAACACAGAGGCATGTGAGCACCCACACACACTGCAGTGTGAGTGTTAGAGGTGAGTGAGTTCACTCACCCTCTTGCCTGGTTTGCCATGTGGCCCTGCGGACCCTTGGATGCCACGGGGACCCTGTATAGGCACATAAGGAAGAGTTACTGACCAGCAGGACTCCATTTGTTTCTCAGTTTGAGAGAAATGTTTTCACCCATTATTAGAACATAACTTTTCCCTCACCTGAGGGCCAGGGTCTCCACTTTCACCCTTCAGTCCAGCAGTGCCAGGTGGACCCTAAGGTAAGAGAACACAAACCAAGCATGCTACATATACATTATTTTTTCCAAGCTATTTCACACACAGCTTGCTGCAGGACAGACCACTGAAAAAATTATGTGAAGAAAACAGTAGATGGCGATATTTAGCCTAATATATACAGCACACAATGTGTATACACATTAAGTGTTCATCTAAAGAAAAATCACCGCACACACATTTTTTAAGCACATATAGACACATTTAGCATTATAAATTCTAAGACACTCCTATCACTTCTTGAATTATAGATTACATGCAGCTGGCACAAAGACTGATCTTTATCTGCTGCAAAAGGTTTCCTTTTAGCTTCTAAATTATTTGTGTCAGTTAAAACTTATTTGCAAGATTACCCTGATAGCTCAAAACTGACATCTGAAGCCTGAGATTACACATACAGGCACATTAAGAGAACTAGATTCCATCTGGCATTAATCTTTGGGCAAATCTTTCCATCTTTTTGTGGGGTCTTTTCCTGCAGTTGTGGATCGTGTATCAAGCCCAAAAAAAAAAAGAAGTGTTTGCCAGGTTGCAACAACAGAATCAGATATTTAAGACAGCTGGTAATACACAGGTAGTTTGCCCACTGAGCCACTGAGCAACATTTCAAAACAAGTATAAGTAAGTAAGTCTGGATTCTGCTGTATTTTCGTCTAGCACCAGAAGTATAAAGAAAAATATACAAACAACAAAAGAAGATATTTTAATATTAAAATCTAATACAACAGTGCAAATTCACTGATGATTATTTTAAGCACTGAATTAAAAAAAATGCATTTTCTGCAGTATTGGTGAGGACATGGTAAAAAGCTTTGGTTAACTTAATCTGGAAGAACCAGTCCAAATGGATATAATGTCTGTAAATGACAACTTTAATTAATACAATCAAACACAAAAAACTGAAGAATAAACACATATTTAGAGAGTCTGAAAAGCTATGTTGCCTAAAAACGGCATAAGATTCACTCACCACTGGCCCTGATCTTCCTGTCAAACCCATTGGCCCAGAGGGTCCCCTCATAGCCAGCTGCAGGCAGAGGCACAGAGAAGACCAAGGTCAAATTCCACTTAAAAAAAAAACATCCATTTCATCCAAACAGTACTATCATAATATTTTTTGCAAACTGCATATATGGCATGTAATACATGTGTTTATTCATGTTTCTGCATTTTTCACACAATGCTGTGTCCTGCTTCGGTTTCATACACAATACTGTACCTTGTTTGGATTACATGTTTTTTTTAGTTTTTTTTATTTGTTTTATTTTGTTTTGTCTATACCATGTCTATACCAAATTATGCTGTACTTGTTTATGCTTTTTTGGTCTTGGTTATTAAGAAAACTTTGGCAAGAATTTAAATTTAGGGTTTAAATCAATCAGTGGAATGTATGACCATTTTTAATAGTAGTGATAGTCATAATTTTATAAGAGCCACTTCAGATCTTTTTAAGAGGTAGGTATTTGAACCTAGGCATCTTTTCCTTCTTACTATCATTTGTTTACACACTTTATAGAGCACCCTAAAGTAAGATGTATAGCAACAGTCGCTGCATATAGCTTGTGTATGGTATTCTTTAATATGTGTCAAATCGTTCATGTTTTCTATAAAGGAAGGCGTGCATGACATTCATTTCATAATTTCACTACATCTCACTTCTCGTCCACACTGTACACATTCTTCATCATCCTCCAATTGCTATCTCACTGTGATGTCTGTGAGGCAATACATATTTTAGCATTTAATGATCGGGTTTACTAATTATTTAGTAAACCTGTGCAGTTATTAAGTTTAAATTGTCTCTTTCCATCTTCTCTCCCACAAAAACACAAAGACTACACCTGTTGGCTTAGCCCACCCACAAATTCTGAGCCCTTAAAGTATTTTTAACAGTCTCTCCTGCCTGTCCACCTGTTCAAAGTGGCCTTTTTATGTTGTTGCTCTTTAGCCTGCTCAGCATATCTCCTTTTAGCCTTGCAAGACCAACGAAATGCAGTGTAACCCCTCCCCACCAAAATACTGTCTCTGTCTTCCTTCCCCTCCTTTCCCCCTACAGCTGTGTGTAGAGAGCAGGACGGGGGGTAGGGGTTTGTCCACAGCCTTTTGGTTTCCCTGTGGCTTTTAAAATGTTGTTTCTACTTACTCTGGCCTGTGAAAGGATGGCCTGTGCTTGGGCTTCTTGGGCCGACACCACTGGACCCTTCTCACCATCCCCACCAAAACGGAACTGTTTGACACAAACACATATTCTGTTCAACTCACTCTGTCATCACTATTCAATACCCTAGAAATGATCCTGGTTATGGATTATATGATAAAGATTGGGTGGAATGTACTGCTGTTGTGTGAGCACTTACCGGCAGCATCAGCATAGTACCAGGGGGCCCCGGCAAACCATCAGCACCAGGCAGACCAGGGCGTCCAGGAGGACCCTGCAATACAGAAGAGGCAAATCCAGATGATTAAAATCATCAACTTTGTAAAAATAACTATGGCATGTAAATAAAAAAAGGAAACCAGGAGCAGGTCCTGTTCAGTGGTATTAAAAAATACATTTCCACAGCTGGCTGTTATGTTTATGTTATTGTATCTAACCATCAGCAGTTTAGTTGTAGCAAAAGCTGCCTGGCAATTTTCTGTGGGTTTTGTCACACCTTTGTATGTACTACCATTTAGATTTGGGTTGAATTTCAAGAATTTATGCTAGTACAGATCACTGAAATTAACTGAACACTGAGGGGATGTAAAGCAAATGTGTTTAAAATGTAAAAATCTTAAAACATAAATATCGATATGGTAACAATATTCTGATATTTCTTCACTTTGGGACTCTATGTGTGTGTGTCATTAACACAAAATGTGGTCCTGGGGACAACCAGTATAGAAAGAACTACAACAAAAGATTGCCGGTTGAACTTTGCTGGGTGTCTATATGTTTTATGTATTATGTCTGGCAACAGAATTTAACTAAAATGTACAGTTGAGGTTCAAATTAAAGCTCTGTTCAAAGATGGGTGTGGTCTAATCCATAAGCACTGAGTAGACTGCCTAAAGTAGGGGGCCAAGGGGCCCATGGCACCTTCCCACATTACACTCCTGCTTCACGTTCTTTTTAATCTTCTGTCCACATGTAACTACATAATAAATATTTTCATGTGGTCTACAAACTTACAGTATTTATTTACCTGGCACACTAATGTAGCTGGTACTGCTGTGATAATGTTTTCTGTGTATGTGTGTGTTTGTCATCATGGTAAAAAGTGGGCCTGGAGACACCTGCTATACCCAGGTTCCTATTAAACCATAGCTAGGAGTTTATATGTTCATATATCTATGGACAGGTTGCACCATGACAGCATCACAGGTGTGCAAGATACATTCACAACACTTTTCAGGTGTAATGTTGTTAAAAAGATAGACTGCTTTGACATTGGGTGCGGTCCAACAACTGATGAATCTTGGCTGGTGTGGTTCCATTACAAGATGCTCTTTAGTTTTAGTTTTGAATCTTAGATTGCACTATTTCTATTTATAGCATTAATATGGAAGGAAAACAAACACAAAGTCTCACATTTTCACATGAACACATAAGACATAGCTATACAGATGGAACAATAAATGCTAGAGGTGTGCTGTTTGTTAGTTTGATTAACATGTGTGTCTCTTCTTTCACTCTTCACACAGACTAAGGGTGTCCATCTGTGAGCAACACAATTATGTGCAATCCAAAACCAACATCCTTTTTCATCCATTCTTATGGGCTTTGTGTATGTGTGTGTTTCATAACTGTGGAACAGAGAGAACAAAGTATTTGAGGAAGGTAGCAAAAACCATTATTATTCCTCTTTTAGCCATTGATATTTTGCTATTGCTTCTTATACTATAAATCACAGAATAATGAATGAGCAGTGAAAATAATGCATGATTTCTACTTCTTTCTTTAATCTATCCCTTGAAATGGACTACTATGCACAAGAGTAATTCTCACAGTTTGGCATTGCTAAAACTTACATATACTTTCCAGAGATTGCTTTTAACCTTTTTGACAACAAGCAGTTTAATTTCAGAGCACTGTGTGTAGCACAAGTACTGCCGCCAAGATTACTAGTGTTTGAGATTCATGACTTTTAATGACGAGCTATGTTTAAGGATCTCAGAGACAGGACTTTAGTGAGCATCTGGAAATCATAAACTTACATATTATGGGGCCACGTTTTAAAAAATCTACAATTGTTATTTACAGCAGCCAAATATGAAGTCAGTGTCACATCTAGTGTCTGAATGCCAATCTTTTGGTAGCAAAAAGAAAAAATGCTGCAGTTTATGCAGACTGTCACCTGACCAATTAAACGATAATTACACATACATTCAATTCATTCAGTGTTATTTTGAATGGAGCACAATTAGAGTGCTACATGGTAAAACTTAATTCCTGCATTCCTTCCGTGCTGCATTCCTTTAATATATAAAACATTTACTTAAATAGACCTTTATGCTTCAAAATGCAGATAATTTCCTACTACAAATTAACCTAAGATAAACTTGCTTCACTAATTCAGAGTGTCTGTTTTGGGGTCTTGACAATCATGAACACAGCTGAATTCAGCTGATTAACGCACATAAAAACGGCTACTTTGGGGATATAAATGATAAACTTACCCTGTCACCAGGATCTCCAGAAGTGCCTGGGGGTCCTTGTAGGCCTGCGGGTCCTGGAAGACCCTGAAAAGGCAAAACTAAGTTAGCAGACCACCAGCATACCAGTTAAGGAAAATTCTGATTAGAATGGTTTATAATTATGCTCAGGTGCTCAGATGAGGTTTTTTTTCTTTTTCCAAATATACTCACAGCTGGGCCAGGGGGTCCTGGTGGTCCTTCAATTAGCATGCCCTTAAAAAAACAAAGAAAGTGTTTGTGATAGGCAAGTTCAGGATCAGGTCAACAAATAATGGGAAAAATCCTGCTTTGGTCATGTTGTTTAAATAGCACTATGTCAAGGGTCTTTACAATAAAAGTGAGACAGCTCACTCTGAAAATAATATTTTGAAATAACATACTATAAAAGTGCTAATAATGTTAGCAAAATGATTGATATTTTGGACCTTACAGGTTCAATCACAGCTGGCTCGCCCTTTTCTCCCTTCTGGCCGAAGGCTGCTTCAGCACCAGTGACCTACAGTTACAAACCAAGAAAAGAGGTGGCATTTTTCAGAGCAATTATACTCCACAGGTAAAAACAGCACTAGATTGCGCGAATCAATGGATAACACAAAGTGAGATGACATTAACAAAGAAGAGTGTTAGTCCTAATGAGCAACAATGGACCTCTGCATGCTTGAAATGGAGTCACGCTGTCATTGCATTTGGGGTGGCTGTGGCTCAGGAGGTAGAGCGAGTGGTCTACTAATCGCAAGGTCAGTGGTTCGATCCCTGGCTCCCCTAGTCTACATGCCGAAGTATCCTTGGGCAAGATACTGAACCCCACATTGCCCCCGATGCATTCATCGGAGTGTGAGTGTGAATGTTAGCTAAGCATTTAAGTATAGATAAAAGTGGTGTATGAATGGCTTTTGAGTACTCTAAACTGAATAGAGAAGCACTATATAAGTACCAGTCCATTTACCATAACAGGTGTGAAAAAGTTTGGGGAACAAGCCTATAGAACTCAAAAACCTTCTCTGATTTACATATTGCCAGTCTTCCTTTTAAGATCACCTTCTGGGGCAGGTCCAGAGGGATTCCAGTGGCTTTGCAATCTTCAATTTAATGAAACCACCTCAAACATCAACTACTTCTTTCAAACTGACCCGAATTTCAGGTGGAGGATCTTCGCTGGTGATGAGAACTGGGTCTCCATCTATGACCAAGCAGACTGGACAGTTTCCAAGCCCAAACATAGCACATCAGCTGAGGAGTGAGACCGTGACCACACTCGACTTTTCAACTTGAATGCTCACACTCTGGAGGAGATGCAGCACACATTACAGAGGCACAAATACGAGGGAACAACTTCCACTGCATGATCTAAAAAAATAGCAGCTGCACTAAAAATTGTACAGAGGTGCAAAAGAAGATGATCTTGACTGGGAGATCAGCAAAATTGAAAATGGTTAAGATTTTTTTATTTTTAGAGGTCCATTCCCAGAATCACACCTTATAATACATTAATATTAATACAAGTACAAAAAGCTTATGGTGAACACATAAATTAAGAAAGACATGTTAGCTTTACTACTGCAAACTAAACCAATCTTGTTTGAATAAACATTAATGGAACTGTCACCAAACCACTGGAGGTTTTTCCAGATTTGGTATCTCAGGAAAACTTTGCCAACGTGACTCACCGAGGCACTACAACTACCTTTCCTCAGTTTTGTTTTGTTATGTTTAGCCATTATTACAGTGATATGCAGCCCAAGTTCAATATACACAGAGCAGCTCTGCAGCCATGGTTAGGAAAGCCTTAAAAAAAAAAACCTTCTGGTTGGCCTATGGTCAAATATACTACTGCTACTTCTACTTCTACGTCTAACAATAATAATAATAATAATAATGATAATAATAACCAAGCTAACCTGCTATGAATTCTGTGATTTTGATGCATTACACCAGCTTGTAATTATAGACATCTTTCAATTTATTATTCTTATTTTTTTTTTTTACCCATGATTCATTCTCCATGTCCACATAAAAAAAAAAAAACAGGGGCAGACAAAATATTGTAACACATTATTGGGCATTTTTCCTGTTCCAGTGTTTTTGTTTTTCTCTATTAATGCAAATTGAAAATATGCTCCCTGGGCTCTTTTTTCTGACATTTCACAGACCAAACAACTGATTCATTGAGAAAATATGTATATTTTATTATATGTATATTGACATTGAAAATAATAATGAAAATACATCATTATTTTATGTACTGTATATGGTGGTGTATTAATTTCTTCATAGTCACTTGTTTTTTAATGTTTACAATATTTTTGTAACTATAAATTTCAGTGAAAAGAAAATTTAGCCAATACTGAATTCAATTCAATTCAATTTTATTTATATAGCGCCAATTCACAACAATAGTCGCCTCAAGACCCTTTGTATTTTAGGGTAAAGACAATAATACAGTACAATAATACTGAAACAAAATCTCACATCTTATACCTAATCTCTTTCTGTGGAAACAAAAGGCCAGTAACAAATGTGTAGGTAGAAATACACAAGTATCACGTTTTTCCTTTCATCTTTCTTTCATTTCAAGATAAGCTGTGATTACACAAGGAGTTCTGAGCCTTAATATTCCATAAAATCCTCATCAGGTGGCCACATTGTCCTTTTCCCAGAAGTTACTGAAACAGGCACCCCACAATATTAATCCTTGAATAGCAGTGATCTACAAAAGGCCTTTGTGTCTCAATATCTATGTTCACCATCATCCTGTCCCTCTATATCAAAGAGGCTGCCTATTATTATTTACATGAGAGTCATTACAGCACAGAGGCAGACATGCCTGAATAAACACATAAAGAATCCTTAGTCTGGTCAGCCAACACTCCATTATCATGGAGGAACAATTGCTGGCAGCCACTGCTAGGTAGGGAGTCCAGTCAAATTTGAGTGAATATTAATATAAATAAATAAATATATATATATATATAGTATCTGCAAGGATCAGTCTGCTGATACTCTATATTTCTATATTATTATCCCATGAAAACACTAAAACCAAGACTGAATATATACTACCAACGTGTTCTTGTGTCTTGTTCTCTTCTGCACCACAGACTTCCATTATTAACCATTACAAACACATAAACATAAACAAGTTACACTATTGCACTGAGTGATATGTCCCATCTTTGCACATGGGCACAGCACTACACTGACTAAGTCCCACTGACAAAGTCCTGCTGATTTAAACAGAGAACTATATCTGCAGCTGAAAATAGTTCTCAAAAAATACAAAAGTTGTGTTGTGATACTTTAAGGAATATTTTAATAATCTTCCTCTCTCCATCAGCCAATTGCAAAATATAAATCTTTGTTAACAGAGGTTACGAAATATTATATTTGAGATGCATTTTTACAGATTTACATTATACACCAAAAACTGTTTAAAAGATGGAAGTAGCCACCATAATGTAATGTAGGATGGTCCTGCATTGGTGTCCCTTTTACCTTTTAGGTTTTTGGCAAGTGAAGGACTATGGGTCAGCAACCAACACAGACGTGCTTGCATGCAGTCCTCAAAAAAAAAAAAAAAACCCAACAGCATTTAACCCAGCACTGGTGAGATTATGTAAAGGTAGAATGCTGACTGGTTGAAAAGCTGGTTTGAACAGGAAATGCAGTGACAGCAGAGTTTTTAAGGAGGGGAAATGTTTCATTTTTCATTTTCATTTTCATTTTTCATTACTAGCAAGAAGTTCTTTGCATACTATCAATAGAACCACCAACATTTGAAAATCCCTAGAACCGCCTGGTCATTTTGACCTTGTCCTGCAACAGTAGCAGGGGTGGCAAAGATGTCCCTTCTTGAAGAAGCTATGTTAATAATTTTCATCCAGTTTTTGTAATTATAAGTAAGATGTGATGAAATAAGTATTTAAGATTACGTTCTAAAGGTTTTATTAGTTTTACAAATGATGTAGATTATTTCATTACAGACTGTAAAGGTAAAATATATTTAGAATCTACTAATAAACAAAGGGTATAGCAAACAACACAATAGCTAACACATCTATATAATTTAATTACTGTAGAAGAACAACATTATGGAAATGTTAGAAATGAATTTTGGAGCATATTTGTGTGTCGGTCCTACGCAAAGACAATACACAGCTTTGCAGACCATTGTCTACATGTTGTAGCTTTTCACTGTCAAGTTATTACATACAAAGAACTGAATTGAAACCAAGTTTTTAAAAAAATGAAAACTGTCCACTGCAGCCACTATCTGTGCTTTTCATTCTTTTTTTTTTCCTTTTTTTTTTTTTTTCTTTTGTGGTTTTTTTTTTTTTTTTTTTTTCTTTTTGTTTT
>VUQI01011995.1:10504-39356 GCA_015106735.1 Paratilapia polleni
CGGTGTGTGTGTGGGGGTGTGTGTTTGTGTGTGTGTGTTTGTGTCGGTGTGTGTGTGTGTGTCTGTGTGTCAGGGGAAGGGTGGGGGGGGTCTCTGACAGGTGGGAGGGTCACATCTGTTTCCTTCCCCACCCTAAAGAGCAGCAAACTCTGCTTCATGCTGCAAAAAATACCCGCAACACATCATTTGACCTTCAGTTCAGTGCTGCAGGATATCGCTCTCTCAAACTCTGGAGCTATGTGTGCTCTGATCACAGTGCTGATTGGTTTGTTTCAGTGTGATGTCATAACCATATTTTTCCAGAGGTAAGTGAAAGTGTTTCAGGAAATGACAAATGCCGATGAGATCACATCGCCTCCCACGGCCACAACATGACTGAGTGAGGACGCAGGATTCAGACTAAAGCTCTGAAATATGCTGGTGTGAAAATGTCAGGTTTTTCAGTCTTAGCTCTCGCCTTTCCTTATAATATTCCCAAAGATCCAAAAGCAGCCCTTCTTCGTCAAAGGCTTACAGGGAACAAGGTGTGCACAACATATCTGAATTGAAAACGTATAAAAACTTTCTGAGATTGAGCAAATCAACACTCCAAAATCCCTAATTTAAAAACACTGCACACTGCTCTGATGGCCATTTCTCACTCCGCCTACACCAAGACCCAAAGTTGACCTGAAGCTCATTTCCATTACTTCAAGATAATGTCACCATTTTATTTTTATACAGGCTAAATCATATCAGAGACAGATTTTTTACTTCACAAATAAATGGTCATTTTTTGGGCAAATCCCACACTGTAGTAACTATCCACTGAATATATTAAATAAATATTTTTCCCTGAAATGTTGGGAGTTTCAGGAATTTTATCTTCAGCCACTGGAGCAATCTGCATTTTAATCCTTTAGGCATTTAAAAAAAAAAAAAAAACACTGAAAGCTCCGTTATAAACAGATGTCTCGATACAAACGTTATCTGCCAGTTGTCAGATAATCCGACTTTAACTACCCTGACGTAAAATTGATATGGTGGATATAATAATTAGTAGTTACTGTGGTTGATAAGTGTCTGCTGTGGTCAGTCATTCTTTTATATTCACTGTTTGTCAGTGGTGACAGCAGAGTGTCAGTCTCCATTTAAAAAGGCTGCTGGATCCCATTCAGTCTACTCACAACATCAAACCTCAGCACGGACTGTAAATCCTTCTTTTCACTGCCACACAGACAGTCAGAGCTCATAAACAGCTGACAGAGGGGCTCTGTGTGGGCTTCAAAACTTTAAATGGGTCACACTAAAGACTGTAGCCACCATGCAGTCATTTTAATCCTCAATGTTAGCGTTTGGGCGGCTGCCATGTTAGATTTTTGGGGGCCAAAAGTGATCATATTTAGACAAGAGGGTGGAGTGCCAAGTTATCAGGTAAAACCACAGGCAGTATAAAAGAAGGATGGATGGACATGCAAATGCCTTAAACCTGCGTTCTATTGGCCAGCAGGGGGCGATTTCCCTTTGTATATAAGTGTATGCTACAGTTGCTTTGCAGTCAACACTTTTCTGATGACTTTATGGACTAGTGACTGACGGGCTCAATCACAAGCCCATAAAGTCATCATTCAGGTCACACTGAATAGAAAACTAAGTTAATTAAAGCTATTATCTGAGTCAGAAAGGAGGATTATCCAGCATATGCTTTTGACTGACAAGTTGTTAGCTGAGCAGCATGTGGTTTCACACTCAGATCCAACCCCTGCTCGTCACTTCCTGTTTCACAACACCAACATGGCAATGGCAAAAAAGCCCAGTCCAAGACTTCACAACAGGACTTCATAAACCAATGGGTGACGTCACGGCGGCTACATCCATGGGTCTATGGGTAAGCTTAGCTAGCTTGGTTTGCAAGATACATTCATAAACATAAACACATATCTGCTAATTAGTGCTAGTAACAGACTAACTAATATTAGCCCTGTGACAGACTGCCGACCTGTCCAGGGTATGTACCCTGCCTCTCGTCCTGTGGCAGCTGGGATAGGCTCCAGACCCCCCGCGATCATGAATTGGATAAGCAGAAGAAAATGGATGGATGGATGGATGGATGGATAACAGAGTAACTAAATACTACAATGTCACTCACCAAACCCAGAGCATAAAGTTCTCAGATATGTTGTACTACACAGGAATCAATTTTAAACATCAGACAATTACATTAAAATGCACTGAAAAGGCACTGAAAAGGCACCAGCAGCACAAACTCGATCCAGAGGTCCAGTTCAGACTGGAATTAGCAGTTAGTTTCACAGTTATCAAAGGGGCCACGCCCTTAACTTTCAGCCTCAACAAAATCCAAATGGTAAGTTATAAAAAAAATAATAATCTTCCACCATACAACTTTTATGAAGGGGGAAACTATCCAGAGTCAAAACTGTTTTTTGTACCAGGCTGTTTATTTCTGCTGTGAACTTGGACATTGACTTTTGGAGCCAGCCTCAAGTGAACTGAACTCAACTTTTCTATGTTTGTGCTGATGGTGTCTTTTGGAGCTTTTTAATGCAAATATTAAGTAATATGTCTTGCTGTGTGATTAAAAGAACCAACAGGCCTTCCAAAAATTTGCACTTATTAGCTGGTATCTGTGTGGTGCACCCATAGACTGTATGGGTGCTTACTAACCAAGCTACCTAGGTGATAACACAGCACTTCACCTTTGTGTCTGGATATGGTTAACCGGTCTAAGCTGGAGTGACTTTCAGGATAATTTAGTTTCACTTTGAACATCACTGCTACCCTTTTTGTATTCCTTTCAAATATTGACTCTCCTATAGATCAACTTTTCTTATTTAATATTCTCCCTGCTTAGTCACCACACACAGGCATGATTTACTCTTCTGTCCTCTTTTGTGTCCTTTGTTTAAATGTCCACGTCATCGACTCACATCAATGATTACTTAATTTATTACTGACTTTCATGCATAACCGGCATGCAAGATTTCTGCTCCTGTTTAAGACTTTCTGGACATTAAAAACACATCACACAGCTCTATGCTTTGGGATGTTTTTTTTTTTTTGTTTTTTTGTTTTTTTTAGGAATCACGTACATGTTTACTGTTGATGTATGTGACTGAAAACAAGAATACCTGTAGGAATATTTTAGTCACAACAGATTAAAACGAGGGTGTCAAACTCAAGGCGACAATGGGAGAATCTATAGTTTATTGATATGCTTTTATTTGATTTGTGGCGCACTTCTAAACCTAAAAAAACTGAAGATAAACTTTGTTGTTTCCTAGAAATTTCCCCTCCAAATGGCTTCCATGATTAGGCATTTCCTCTGCTGTTATCAAACTTTCCTTTACAGCTCCATCCACATTTAGATTTGGCTCAAAGAAATATTTTTTGCTGTTGCTGCAACAAGATCTCGGTTTTGGGACTTTCTGAGGAAAAAAAAAGTCCTAACATATCAGACGCAGGAGGATTCTGATCACAACACTCTGGTCTTATGATTATTATGATGAACATTAAGCTATCTTAATGCCCCCTCAGGTAGTGTGTGATGTGCATGTTGGGAGCTGTGGTGCTGTTTTTAAATGTAAGGAAAACTGATTTCTATCAAACAACAAATCTCTGCTCTAGAAACCTTTACAAAATTTGTTTACAGTTTTCAGAAGGTTTAAACCGAGCACCGAAGGCTTTTTGCCAGAATTGATAAAGACAGAGCGAATATTTTATTTACATCAGCACCTTTTCTATCTGCTATCAGTGATGAAGCAATTTAATGGGCCGAATGCGCAAGCTCAAGGAAGCTCAAGGAAAATTCTGGTATTTTCATGAAGATAGCAGCAGTCTAAGCAGAGATTCCCACACCTCCCTCTTCCAGGACTCCTCCTCCAGTTTTTCCAAGACATTTCCAGTCCTGTGTCTGCCCAAAGGTCCCCCCCAAGGACATGCAAGCAGCAAAATACGCTGAAGATGACAATGAGTTCACTGTACTCAAATGGCCTCCAAAGTCCTATGGCATGTGGTGAAACAGAAGATTCACATCATCACATCTGCAGCAACTGTGTGATGCTATCGTGTCAATATGACCCCAAATCTCTGAGGAATGCTTCCAGCACCTGAAGGCAGTTCTGAAGACAAAAGGGGGTCCAACCCAGTACTAGCAAATGAAGTGACCGGTGAGTGTATTTTGAGTGTATTACAACCAAAACATTTTAAGACGGTGTAACTGACCAGAGCGCAGAGTAGATCCACGGCCTCCAGGATCAGCTCCTGGTGTCCAACCCTCGCCACGCCCAGAGACAGCAGCTCCTGGTGGGACATCCTGAGTAGCTTCTCCCCGTCCACCTGCAGCCGCTGGAAGGACGGGATGTACTGCTGCAGGCTGTCGTCCAGACCTGAGAGAGACACATGCAACGACAATGAAGTGAGGAAGACGTCTGGTTGGGTTGGAGATTTTTTAAGATAAACTGATATAATTTCAACAGAGATACAATAAAACAAACCAGTCTGTTTTAATACAAGTGCTTTTGATATTTCGCATTCCTTTGTTCGAAAATACTGAGATATATATCATATATTGCCATCCAGTCTGCAGATATTGAGATATGGTGGCCCAGCCCCTGGCAGCACACATATGAGAGTAAACGAGACAGAGCGTCCTTTCAGCAGCTGAGTTTCAGCGTTATGATCCACTCAGGTCTGACAGCAAACACAGATGCTTAGTCAACACCGACTTATTGACTCGATCTATCACTGTGACGGCCAACAGCCTCACAAATGTCCTGCCAGCTCACCAAACCACACCTCGGGATCAGGATTCAGGCTGCTGTCCCCAACACTGGTGGTTTTTCTCTTAAATTCATCAACTGCTCCATATTCCACTTCTGACAAAGGTTTCAGCCCAATATCCTTATAGCTAACTAAATCTGAAGTTCACAGTCAAGAAAAGGTTTATATGGTTTAACCCTGAAGCAACCAAGCTAATTTACTTGCCAAAATGACTGAGTATATTATACTTTACACAGGAATAAGTTTTTTTTATTTACTGGCTCTCTTTCAGTTTATCATTCCTATACTGTTTCCTTTATCTATGACAGTTTATTTTTTATTTTTTTATGTTCTAATGGCATTTATTATGTTTTTCCTCCAGGCATTAAGTATCTACCTCAAGGCTTCTCCATCAGGTCTCCACGCCACTCCACTTTAGATGCTATTTTCTCTATTATTTGTATGCACTCTTTATTTCGTCTTATAGTGACCGAACTTTATTTACCTCAGCAGCTGAAGATAAGAACATTTCTTTTTCCTTCTGTTTGAGAATAATTAGTCCTAATTTGGTATTTTTAAAATTTTCTCCCTCTCTGTTAAAGTTCCTGCGCGGTATTGTTTATACAAGCTCAACATTTCCTGTATGCTTCAAATTAAACTCCCTGTAGCATTTCAGTAGACAGAAACCATTCATGTCTTTATGAGGCTTTTATTGTGAAACATTTGCAGGAACAAAATTCAAACTGATTTTATTCCAAGAAATGCACTTAAAACTTTGATAACTGGTTATCGATACACGACTTATTCTATTACAACAGAGAATATCCATGGTAGCAATAGAGGGCAACCATCATTCAGGTATCCTAGAATCTGCTGTAAATTGCTTCAATGCACATCTCTAAGCCATTTTATGTAAAGCAGTCTCACATGTAAATTTCAAGGTCTTTTACTGTGAAAGGAAGGAACAGGATGAAGCCCTTTCCCCACATGTGTAGAACAAAACAGATTTCTGGTATTGATAGGGGAGCGACAGCCACAACCCAATCATACACATGCACGTGAGTGTGCACATGTGAGTGCATGTCGTTGGTGAGCTCACATGTATTTAAACCCATAGCCCTATACCTCTGACCGCACAAATAACTATACAGCTACTCTGTCACTTGTAGGTTAAAAATGTGAAAAGTTACAAAACCCTGAAACTTTGGTTTATTCAACACTTAACGGCTCAGCCAATAGCCAGTACTGATAAGACTGCATCCTTATTAACATCTTTATATTTTAATTAAGGATTTCGATCTGTGTTTAAAAAGAAATTAAGCACCAATAAGCACCATTTTTTATATCTTCACGCAGGTTTACCAGCACAGATCTGCGCCATTTTGGGCCACCAGAATCCCACCTTCAGTCCGGGTGACCTCCTGAGACCTTGAGGGAGACGCCGCCTGTTTCAGCGGCGCCACTCTGTGCCCGACCCCGACCTCTGACCTCTGTGAATGAGTTCAAAGAGTTCTAAGTGCTGGATCGATAAAATTGGCCATCATGCACCAGTTACTCTGCCTGACACATCAGCACAGAACACGTTTGCTGCGAGGACATTTGGTATGTGTTCGAGTGAGAAGAATGTGAGAAATTCCATAATAGGAAAATTTTAAGCATATTTCCACAATGTAGAAATTCACGTTGATGAGAACAACAGTCTACAGCTACTTAACAGTTCAATAATCCCTACAACTGTCTGTTCTACCAGCCTGAAATCGACCATCTCAAAGTTTAATACCTACAGCAATTTTTCAGAAAATTTAAGACATTTTAAGAAGTTATTCTTCTTGATTTTAAGTTCAGACTTTTTAATGCCCCACAGGAACCCTGTATTTGGTCTTACTGGGTTGTTTCCAAACTAAAAATACATGTTAGTCTGGGAGAGTTTTAGCACACAAAGCGTCCACCAAATGGCAGATGATGATGATGCTGTGAAGAAGTCAAGTAGCAACTGGCCAACAAAATGCCTGAGCGTGTGAGACGAAAACAACTGCCCCTGCATGTGGTCATTAAAGAAGCTGCGACTCCTGTTTGTGTTCAGGACGACAGATGGCCGACGCTTTCTCTCTGACAGCAGGGAGGAACATTCCTCCTGAACGAACTGCTGACGGGACACCTCCGAGTTCACCGTCCTCTGATACCGAGTTACACCGAGAATAATACTTAAACTGAACACAGAGCATGTTTGTTTACTGTTTTTTATTAAGACTCTAATTTTTTAAACACTTCTTTTGGGCATTTTTGCCTTTATTGGAGAGGCCAGTGTAGAGAGTGACAGGAAAGTGGGGAAAGAGTGAGGGTATGAAACTGCCTGAGGAGGACTCAAAATCAGGCCCCAGCAGGAGGACTATAGCCTTCTGTACACCGATCGCCTGCTCAACCCCCAAGAGGCTCAAACTCAGACCATCCAGGGCAGGGGTGGGCAACATTTTGGCCCACTCTCAAAGGGCCAGACAATGAATAACCCACTTAAAACATGACACACAAAGCGCTGAAATGTGTTAAAATCCATGAATGTTGGTAGACAGGGAAGAGTGCTTTAAAATAAGCCTGGATCCTTGTTCCAAAAGGATGTGTTAACTGAAATCATTCTCTGTTCTGTTGTGACCTGTGTACCCGAGAGTGTTGCTGTGTAACTAACTCACACTTTAATACTATCACTGTACAAACCTGCAACACTGAATGAAGAAAAGCGTTGCTGATATTTACCATTTATGAACGTCTTTTAGTTTATATGCAGTGTTTCTTTGCCCAGGTTTATTACCGGCTGCCCAAGTGGATTTTCCGATATATATTTCCTGAGTCAACTATGTGATAGATTTACTAGCAGACAGTCCCCTTTCTCTTATTTTGAAAGTTCAGCTAGTGCTAACCAGTTAGCACTGGCCCTTCCCATCTTTTGTTCCTTCCCAACAGGTAGGTTGATCAGGTCGCTGTTGTGAGACTCTCATTAGGCAGTTCAACACCACCGTCATGGGCTGCAGCTGGTGATGGTTCTGCTCTGGAGGTCCTATGTGAGCTGGACGGTCACTCAAACCAGAACCTGAAGCAGGTGGAGAACTGGTTCGAGTGTTGCAACGCTGAGCTCATCGAGGCTGCAGGACTAGGATGGCCGATGGTGGAGTTTGAGTCGTCCATGGGATGAAGAAAAGACAGCTGATACTTGCTCTTATATTTGCTGTCATAAAGTATATATGATATGATTTATTAATGTATTTAGGAATATATGCACAAGCTATGGCTTTTAGTGATTTAAGGGGGGTTGTTTAGTTGTCTTCTTAGGAGGCCAGATTGAGATTGTTCGCAGGCTGGATCCAGTGTTGTTTTTTAAGCAGTGATTTTTCTGGTGTGGCCCAGTTCAGATCAAATTGGACCCATGAACTAAAATAAGTTTGACTTCCCTGCTTTTAAAACACTTATAATAATAACACTTTAATATAAAATTTGTCATGCCTCAAGCAAAAAGCAAATAAGATATTACTGTGGTATATTAAATCTGATAGCTTTGAACTTGTATACTTACGCTCTTAACACATTTGTTTTGGTTTCTGCTCTAGATTAGCTACAGAAACAAGCTTGTGACATGAGTCAGAAAACATGTTTGTTTTGCTCCTGAAAGTTTCAGGAAACATGCCCAGATTTTAACTGTCTTTACATTCTCAAACTAAATATCCAAAGTTACCCCTGAACTACCACACACAACCAAAACTCCTTCCTCCGTTGGTCAGAGCTGGGCAGCAGTTTGTGGTCAGCAGGAATGTGTGGTGACAGCCTGGATCACATTACTGTCACCCGAGGAGGCCGATAATCTCTCAGCTGCACAGCAGGGTCGGCTACATGTCTCCCTGCAGCCAAATCACCCACTAATGAAAGCATGACAACAAAAGGCCAAGCCTCCCTGCGGAGCACAGAGAACGACCACCATAACAAGTAAACATGAGCTTCCTTTGAACCTTTACATGCAAACTATCCTGGTCATGGGGGAACTATCTGTAATTCTGGGTCTAAATTCATCGGTTTCAACTGTTTGTTTAACACATGGGAGATTAAGGGGTTAAATAAAGCAGATAAATGAATAAAAGCTCTTCCCCAGTCCATCACAGTGCCACATTCATGTCTGCATCCAATGTTCTCGTGTGACATAAAACATCATTAATATATGTGGCTGCTGAGACATTTTTCTCATTCCACATCTCGGTGATTGCTCTGTCGGGTTTGGCACTCGGCCCATACCCTCGGAAAGCCGCTTCAAACCTCTGACAGGCGGTGAGGATCGACTGGGATTACCACACTGAAACACTGCTGAACGCCTTGTGTTGGCAGTTTGGTGTTTGGTTTCCGAGATGCTTCTCAAGCAGCACGAATAATTAAACACAGCAGACGGCGGCTGTTTGCAAAAACATTGCCAGAAACACTCGTCTTAGGAGTCATGCAACATTAGGAAGCCTTAAACAGAAAAACCTCTTTCATTGACATCTTTCTCAGCAAATACGGTTGAAACAGCAGCAGTATCTCCCAGGTGAAAACGGAACCGTAGACGGACAGATGTTGACGTTGTTTCCACATACAACTGAGGTCCATTCAGATCATCTCTTACCAAGCAAGAAATGTTGATCAGACTATAGCAATGAAGAAAAATGCTTGTGTTAAAAGACAACTTTATTTTGTGCCCAAGGCCAACCAAAGGAGCCCCTTTTCTTGAAAAATCATGGTTGTAACAGAACAGTTGTAGGTGATGTCTAAAAGAAAATAAATAAATAATTCACTGCTGCTTAGGCAGGCTGCCAGGATTCTGAAAAAAAAAATGACAAAAACTGTCCAAGAAAAGTGCTCAAAACAAGCTACTGTATCTGCACATTACTGTTCGGTTATTCTTTGAAATTTATCTAAAGAGTACAGACTTGTAATGTAAATGCTTTACAGCACACTCTGAGCTCAGGTTCAGACTGATGAAATATTCAGTCTGATCCTGGTGTTGCAGAGGACTGACTTTCCAAACAGGTGAGAGGAAGGAGGAGACACATCCTGATGCTGGCAGCGGATCAGCTGCAACATTCACCTACATTTACATTTACAGACACCATCCTGAACCCAAACTAAGTTTTATTAAAACCCAGCCAGACTTCCATCAGTGGCTCCCAGCTCCAAAACCACCTACGGACATACAGTACATTATTAAAAACATTTCCTTTTTAAATGCTGTTATATACCTAGTCTTTTTTAATAAAATGTGACTCAGGATGAAACGGTGCATGTCTGGGGCACCATTTTCACCTTATGTTCAACTAGTACAAGTCAGCAAAAGAAACCAATGCTCACTTTAACTGCTAATTTTAATCTAATCTGCTCTGAGTTCATCAACATCACAGCACAGATCACATGAGAGAGAACCGTCTCTGTTCTGGACCCTCTGAAACCTCTGTTGTTTATTGACAGAACACATTTGACTCGAAATGAAAGCCTGTTAGAGACCAAAGTGCACAGATACTCTGAGCCCTGATAACTCTCTCTGACTTGATTTGTGATTTTCTCCATGCACACCGGTGTATTTTGTTCTTTTGTTGATGATATCTGAAGAAAACTATTGGTAAATTCAGTGATGAATCAGTGAGTGCCTCCCACCTAACCCCCTCAGAATCAGCTGATATTTTTTCTACAATAACTTCAGTACATTTAATGAAACCATGCAAACGTTTGCACACTGGACCAGGTTTCCCAGGACTTAAAAACTCCCTAAAGATCATCCTGCTCTTGGTTCAGTAATCTTTGGGTTGTTCTGAGTCCTAGAAAACTTGGGGCCTTGTACATTTTTTACCGGCCTGTAGTCAAAAGAAGAAGAAGGGGGAAAAATGCTAGCTTTCATAACTTTATTCTATTGGGAATCTTTATATACTATCCTCTCAACCACTCAGGGTTGCAGGGGGCTGGAACCTATCCCAGCTCTCATAGGGGAAGAGGCAGGGTACACCCTGGAAAGGTCACCAGTCCATCACCAGGCTAACATTTATATACATACAGAAAAATATTATTATTTCACTAAACTTGGGTTCACTGTCTTGGTGGGTTGGTGCTCGTCGTGTGTGTCAGAGAGGAGAGGCTGCATCTCCACCATAAACTTGCAATAGCGGCATCTTCACTCCTGCTGTGTCATCAACGATGTTGTTGAAAAAAACCACTGAGGCTACTTGGACTGAAATTTGTCAATCAGTGTCGCCTTCCTACCGTTTTCACGCCACTGTGAACAGACTCTATATTTCTGCAAGCTCAAAGGCTTCCTTTAATGTACAAACAGGCTACTGACGGCAAGAAAAAAAATAACTCAGCGAGGGTTGCTTTGGCCTGTTGGTGAACTGCGGTTGGTAGAAACACGGTCACTGGCTTGAATGTGCCAGCAGCTGGCCAATCAACTTGCCCAAATTTTTGTTTCAAGCCCCAGGCCATTGCTATATCGAACCCTATCTCTTAACAATTAAAAACAACCCTACAGTGTGTGCTAATTGTATTTATTCTACATAAATATTAGAAATATATAATTTTTTCCTCAAAATAATTATAAAAAGGAACCATGGTCATTTATAAGAACTGAATTTTAAATCGGCCTACTGTGATGGGTATTTTAGCAGAGTGTTTATAGAGGCACAGTTTTTCAGAGTTTACTTTAGTCACAGATGCAAGAAAAGTTAATTTCTCTGTCTTTGCCCAGTCTTGTATTTGCAGACGTCTCTGGGCCTTTGTCTGCCTGTCATTCAGCTGCTGCTGGTGGGAAACTCAGTGTGTATCAAGAAGCAGAAGCAGCAGCAGCAGCAGCTCAGGGTGGGAAAGTTTTACTTATTACTGTAACGACAAAACCACAAACTCACCTCGACCCCATGAGACACGGTCACCACTTTACACAGCTGCCTGCTAAAATATCACTAGTGTCAACCACAAAGTCAGCTAAGTACTGATGATATTTGTGAAAACTGGGAGGTTAATATCCGATATGAGCCATTACTTAAATAATCAGTTTTGTCTCGTGCAGCTGATCAAAACATGTCAGCAACGCAAAGTTTATTGATCTTTAAGTTTATCCAAAAATACACCTGTGCTAAATGATGCAAGTTTATACTAAAAATGTGAAGATTTTTTTATATTCTGACAGCACTAAATGTGGCCATAATTATATGGACGTTCCTATACAGTTAGTTCCAGTGAAAGGAAGTCTCAAAGGTCCAGCATACTGTAGTATTTTAGCCAGTTAGTCCTGGTTGTGGCCTCAGCAGTAGGGCTGGGTGACTAATTTTGGCTTCTGAAGATTATGACAATAAAATAATCAGGATAAAACGATTACTTTTTAAAAAATTTTCTCTTACCAGGTCCGCTTTGTGTGGCACACGATAGCTGGTTATGAACTTGTTCTCTTTTCACCACCATCTCCACCCGCAGACTTCAGGACAGTTGCCCTTGCAAGGCGAGCTTTACGGCCAAAAAACATCTGCTAATCTGGGCCCAACTCCCTACCGGAAAATCCTCCCACCCTCACCTGTTTTTGTTTTTTTTTTCTTTTTGTTTGTTTTTTTTTAACTCTCCCATTTATGCAGTTTTCATTTGAATTATATTTAAAAAAATTAGTTCAAGTTCAAGAAAATCCCTGTAAAAAGACACTTTTTTAAGTTTAATAAATTTAATAATGTTTGTTGTTTAATGAATAAATACTTGGACACACTGACTAACATTTAAATCTAACGTGCCCGTATCTCTCTTTGGAAACTCCATTTTGGAAATCACAAAATTTCTTGGAAGTAACCTGACGATGTAATCCAACCAATGTTCTAGATAACAGGACAAAAAATGTTTCAATTTTCCCTGTGAGGATTGCAAAGGAACTGGTGTGCAAATGAATTAAATAAAACAAATAAATGGGGTAAGACAGCCATGTTTTTTTTCCAACTATGAGGAATCAGTTTGGATCAACTGTTTCCTGTTTGAACTCACAGACAGCCACATTCATGAAGAAATGGTTTGGTGAGAAAGACCTCTGACCTCAACCCCCTCCACACCTTCCTGATGTCTGACAGGAGGTGTCTGCATTGACAACTTTCCAAAACCAGATGTAATGTTCACACCTACTTCACACCAGGACAGCTGTGCAGAGCTTCACCTTATACCTGAGTTTTTAGTCAGAGCCAAAAAATAATCACAGCATTGTCATACATTATTTTTTTTACCCAGTTAATTGGGGATTATTTGAAAAATTTGTAGATTTCTGCTAAACAAGGTAACAGAATCATTGCCTTCACTGTATGAAGACCAACTGTACACAGTCAAACCATTTTTTCCCCATTTGTTACTCCACTATTTGCGCTATTTTATTTGCATTACAACACCAACAGTGGCATTTCATCCCATCTTTGAGAGTGTAAAGCAACAATTATCAAAATCAGTGATTCAACTCACTAATAAATAGTCTTGTGGGTTAAGCGAACATCAGCAGCCAGGTTCATTAAAAAAAAGAAAAAAAAAGAAAAAAGAAAAAGAAAAAGAAAAAGAAAAGTACAGGCTGTAATAGCATGTTGATCAGATGACCACATATTTCTGGACGTGTAGGCGTGTCAGTCTTCCTACAACATCAAAATGTGTGCCACTAAATATTAAATTACAGAAAACAGATGATTTCCTTCTGTACTGCCTTAATTCCTTGCTTAATTGGTTATTGCTGTCAACAAGACAATCGAACATTGCTGCATCTGCTCGTCTGGTGCAGACGAGCATGTAATACGAACATGTAATACTGTAGGTGTAATGTTCAGATGTCCACATACTTTCACATGTGTAGTTATGTGACCTACTACATAAAAATGTGTCACTACACAAACAGATGGTTTCCTTCTACACTGCCTTCCTGGTTATCAGCACTACCACATAAAATTAGGTACTTTTTGATTTTTGTTGATAACTTAAATATGTAAATAAATAAAAACTCTTCCTTCAGTAATCCTACATTTGTATACACAGTTAACCTGTGAACCATCTACTAAATTCCTGACCTGACAATAATTTACGGTATTTATAGGGTTATCATAAAGTGGGTTATTCTGTCCATCCCGGGCACGTGAGTAAATAAAAAAAAAAAAAAAAAAAAGCTGCAGGTGAAACTCCAGCTGCTCATAAACAGTCCAGTTAATCATTTATCAGGAAGATATAAACAAAACGAGGAGCCACATTTTACAGAGCGCTATGACAACACCTTCCACCTTTAAAAACACAAGGGCGAAATTTAAAGACATGCATCCTATTATTCAAGCAGAAATGTGGAAAAGTGACCAAAAACTGTTTCTGGTAATAATTATTAGGACTGTTTGTCTTTTTATTTTCTTTTATCACTTTTAATATAAAAATAAAAATAATCTGTTTGGGTAGTTGGATAATGCTGGTTATAAAATAACCATTTAAACTGCATTAAACAAGTAAAACAACCTTAAATATCTAGTTAAACATCCGGTTTATACACATTTAACTACCTAACCAACTAGTTTTTAGTGTCTACATGTGACTGAATAGTTGATAATGATTATTTTAACTTTACCATTAAACAAGTGAAATAACCTTGGATATTTAGTTAGACGTTTGCTGTATTGACGATTTGTCCCTATCGAGGTCCATATCACCTGTTCATTATAACAAATGACACGTGCTGAGTTATTGAAGCACAAAGATGGAGTTCGGACCCGACACTCCCCAGCTGGGGGAAAACAAAAGGAATCTTTACACCACCTCCCAAAAACAACAGGATGAGGGTGGAGGGCAGCGAGGAATAGTGGTAAAAGAGCAATGAGACTATTCATAGCTTCACTGGGCCTCTGTCAAACCCTGCACTATACCTCACATGCACACACAAACACACACACCCTGACCATTCATCTCAGGGGTGCGAGGCAGCCTTCTGTCGAACAAACACCATTCAAGAGGAAAAAGGATTTCCTTGAGCGCTGTGCAGATTTGTCTTCAAAAACTAAACAAACAGGAATTGTGGGAGTTGACTGAGTGCAGAGCAGAGCAGAGCTACTGATTTTTATCACAGTGATTTGAATCTTAATATTTATCTGATTATTTGTGGCTCCACAGTGTAGTGGTTTACACATTCATTTGCCTAACAAGTGAAAGGTCCCTGGTTCAATTCCAGGAGGAGACACAAATCCCTTTGGGGTTGCATCAGGAAGGGCATCTGGTGTAAAAACCTGCCAAATCAAACACGCGGAGCTACCTGCTGTGGCAACCCGTTGTGACAAAGGAGCAGCTGAAAGTAGCTTCCATTTACAGGTGTGTAAACCTACCGTGTTTTAATGCACCAACCAGGAGTAGTTTTTGTTGTATTTCATACCACATAAAATAAGTCAAAGAGTTCCCACCTCAGAATCAGCTGATTTTTTTTTGTACAATAACTTCAGTGAATTTAATGAAGCTATTACTTTTATACTATGAAAATGTTCAGAGTTAATTCAATTCAATTCAGTTCAGTTCAATTTTATTTATATAGCACCAAATCACATCAACAGTCACCTCAAGGTGCTTTATATTGTGGGGTAAAGACGCTACAGTTACAGGCCCTCAAAGTACATACAGGTGGGCTGAAAACCTCATACGTCCAGGAGATATCCACATGAAATTTTTAAGGCTGAAAAACACACCTGAGCTCTGTTAGAGCTACAATTATCTTGACACAATTATCTTGAGGGAATCATGGCTAGAAGATCAGCCTAGGATCAAAAAAGAGCCTTCAGATGCTGTAACTTGTTTTGACCATCACCCACATGGTGACATGACCCTTGAAAGTTTACCCAAAATGCACTTTTTGAATCTTTCATCAGTGAATTATCAGAAAACACATCAAACATTCAGAGTACAAGTGCTTATTTCTGCTCCTCTACATCAGACATTAAAATGGTGCAGTTTTGCTGCTGAAACTATGATATATCCCATGATACTACAGTGACAGTGACAGTGAAGTTTTCTTATTCTTCTGCATGAGCCACATAGGGGTCCTATTTGTTGGCCAACTGATGAAAATTTAAGTGACATCGCAGTGCAGTATGGACAGAAATTAAGTCTCAAAAGAGCCACAAATGTGTATTATATGATGTAGAAGCAAAAACTAAGATTTACAAATGTGTACAATGATTTCTGTGTAATTGTGTGTAATTTTGTACTCACAAATGTGCTCCAATCCAGATGCAAAGGAATGTGGACGTACGTAAAACTGTTTTACAAATGTGTGCATAAAAACCTGAATACATAGTGATAATTTATGCACAAAAGTTTAGGTTCAACTTCACAAATCTGACCACTGTTGTTTTCAAAAAGCTTCCTGTGCGTACAAATATGTAAAAATATTTGTGACATTCTTTTCGTTCACTTTAAATACATGTGAATGGATCACTCACGTCAAGTCTGCATGTGGGGTTTTGCGACTCTTTTGTGACTCTTTTGTATGCTGCTTTCAAGTGCTGGTGGAAAACTGGGACATACGAGCTTCAGTCTATTCCTGTATTATTTCAAATGGAACTGAAGATTTTTCTAAATAAACAAAAATATGATCTTGAAGATCATATAAAACACACTAATTTCTCTCCATATCTCAGCTATTCTTGGATCCTTACAACTATTGCACTTATTTGTGTTTTGCTGAGTGTTAGAAAAGAAAACTGGCACTGAAGTTATTGGTGCAAGTAACTGGCACATAAAGCATTTTGCTTTTATGTTTTGATATTTTCAAAGATTGAACAAATGAGATATAATGTGTTCATTAATGAGCATTTGAGCTCTCATTATTTTTGATCCAGTTTTCGACAAAAACATCTTAAAACTAAAATTGTTTCCAGAATGAATTTTAGGCCCTGTGGGAGGTTAGTTTAGACAGATGACCAAATTTCTGGTTTCGTGGCATGTCTAATAAACAGTATGTTGCTGGATTGGTGTATTTGGACCTGCTGACATCGATCAACGTGACTCTAGACACTCTCACTCCTGAGCGACCTAGAAGTTGCTCACAGAAGGAAGAAAGACAGGAAGAGGGGCTCGATGGAGATATTCTGGCTGCTTCCTGTGATTCACCATTCTCCCTAACTGAACTCAGCTTTACTGATAAGACAAACACTGGGTGGGAGACTAACAGCAAAAAAAGAAAAAAGAAAAGAAAAGAAAAGAAACATCCTCCAGCTGGTGCACCCTTTGATCAAAATCACCCTCCAGGACAATCAGCACTTTTCATTCAAATACTTGATGACTAAGGTAACATTTATGCAGAGAGTAATTTAAAAATCCTTCATCACTCCACACCAGCCTCATTCTTTTCTTTGCAAATGTCCAATAAAGATGCTGAACAGCTGGCACTAAAGATACAGAAAGTACAACCAAGTATGAAAAATCTCAGCGTTATCAATTTCTGTGGCCAAGTCAATCATTGATCAGTTGTTAGATCTGATGAACAGAGAATAATCAATTTTCTTTTTGTTCATTTCTAAGATTTCATTTAAGACTTCAAACTGGCTGTTAACAGTTTAACATCAGAGTCAATGTTCACACATTACTTCATTTCCAAAATTATGTGGACACCAGATTCAAAGTTCTTACACCTTAAGCTGAGTTTGTTTATTTTTTGTCATTCACTCGACGTTCTATCCATGAATTTCACGAGATAAGACAGGTTGTTATTACTTTGAAAATTTAATTGCAATGTCAGGAAGAAACGATTGAGAGAAACTTACTTTGAATATCTAAGATATTAAAGACTTTAAAAAGACTGATTTAAGACATTTTAATACCAATTAAAGCCCCCATTTCTAAATTCATGAATTCAAAGCCCGTTAAGACTTTTTAAAGAACGGCATTTCTTGCACCCCGACTCAAACATATGATGGAAAGCCTGAAACAAGAAGAACGGATTCAGCAGATTAAAGAGGTCCACATAATTTCCATGTAGTGCATCTCTGGTAAGAATTTAACCCCCAACCTTGGCTGCTAACCTTGTTAGTGCCTTTAGTTGGAGATTCTCCTCCCACTAAACAAACCTGATGATCCTCCTTATCAGAAGAAAATAAAACGAGTTTTCAATTCAATTTTATTTATATAGCGCCAAATCACAACAACAGTCGCCTCAGTTATCTCATCTTACAGGATGAAATGTTGTTTATTTGGATTCGTTCCATCTGATGAGTTTTAACAGTAACAACCTGTCAAACTTCATTCATGTGAGTCTGAAAAAGAAGGATCATTTCCTTTTTATTTGATGTGCATTGAAAGTCAGTAACAGACTCCTCAAAACGCTCCAAGCTGAATTATGTTACAGATGCTCATTATTATTACCTGTCAAACCAAAAATCATCACTGACAGATTTTATTTGTGATGTTTACTTATGCCAAAAATCAGAATCAGATTAACTTAAAGACTTTGGAAAAATTAATTTAAATTAAATTAAATTATAATTCAGCTGAAAATAAATAAATAAATAAATATGGAGTGAACTAAACCTACCACAGCCTGGCGGCGGGGGGGGCATGGACTTTAATGGAGGGCAAAATTATTGATTATCTTATTTTAATAATCAGTGGAAGATAAAATTGAAATTACAATTTGATTAACATCACACTGTTTGTTGTGATGTGAGTCAGAGAAAAGCATCGTGGATCCACATACCTTTTTAAAGGACATAAGAGATTCTGGGTTGCTTATGAAAGGGAAACTTTCCAAAGACTCAAAACTACCTAAGGCTCACCCTGCTCCTGGTTCTGTACTTTTTAGGTAGTCTTGAGTCTTGGAAAACTTAAACCCAGTGTCCAACTTAACATTTTTCCCCTCACTGGCCCCTTGTTTATTTTTACTAGTACACGGTGGAAAGAAAAAGAAGAAAAAAAGAAAAAAGCTAATTTTCATTACTTTATATTATAGGATATCTTTATATCATGTAATTTCTGCAAAATAATGTGTTACTAAAGCTTCAGAATAAATCTAGCTGAGAACACCCCGTGCCCCCCTTTAGCCTCACCTCTGCATGCTGCAGGTGTCTCTGCTAGAAAGAGAGAGGATGTTTACAAGAAATCTGCCAAATTTAAAGCTTATATAACTAAACAAGTAGTTTGTCTGCATACAGACAGCTTTTTAACTTGCTGTGTAAATAAACGATGCTTTTCTTCACATTTAAGCTTGAACAGGTGGTTTAGGTTTCGACTGTGATCACAGTAATGAGCGCTGCTGCTGTCGACTCTAGAAAAACGTTTTCTTTCTCTCCCTGCGCTCACCTTCACTGCGCTGCCTCTTTGGTGCTCGCTCCAGTCAGAGCGGCTACATTTCCGCCATAAACCACGACAGTGTCACCTTCACTGCTGCTGTGGTCTCGAACGTTTTGTGGAGAAAAAAGGAGGCTGCTTGGGTTAAATTTGCAATACTTTCTATTTCCACAAGCGCTCCTAAATACATTTAAGTCCCCATTTATTTTTAGTGGCAAACTGTCCAGCCCAAGTGTCGCCTTCCTGTTGTGTTTTCCATGCCTTTTTATTTCAGTATCCTCAAACAGTTCCTGTAATGTGAAAATATGACCAGCCAGCAAAAAAAAAAAAAAAAAAATAAAGAAAAATAAACTCCATTATTCTGATGGTTTTCCAGGCATTAACCATATCATTACATTACCAGATCCATTTCTGAACCTTTATTTACACACATGCTGTTTACACCAACACAAAACATCCTCCTTAAAAAAAAAAAAAGTTAAACAGGTGCTCCATTAAACACAACAAAGCCTGGCAAACAAACCAGCAGTGTCTGTTTCTACCACAAAATCCTCTTCATCTGTGTGCGTTTGCATCAAGGCACTGAGCTGTCACACTTCAGGTAACTTTCACGGTCTCTTCTTTTAAAATCTCCATTGACACCTCTGTTAGTGACGTAGTTAGACAACCCCTTTAAACCATATATTAAGATCTTGTGTCACTTGGACCACTTTGAACTTTAATAACTTTGCATACTTAAAAAAATGAGAAATTTAAAAGCCTAAGCATTTGATAATTAATGAAGTTCTGTGTAACCTGGTGGACTCATCGATGGACAGGAAATGTTATTAAATATAGTGCAGGGTTGCTTCGTTTGACCTTCCCCCAAAAGGAAAATCATCAGGAGGGAGATGAAAATATTTTTAACCAGTTTTTCTGAAGTGGGATCAGTAAAGCAGGGTAATACACTCATTGCCTTAACTATACGCAGACCAATCATGCTGAAGTGCATAGTCAAATCCCAAAGGCCCATTCAGAGTAAGGAAAAACTCTGCAGTGCACATTTTAACAGAGCTGGAGTTGATAATGTGCTTAAAGTGGACCTATTCTACTCATTTCCAGCTCTATATTTTATTCTTGGACTCTATTAGAGTAGCTTTATATGATTCACAGCTCAAAATAAACCTTCTTTATCTTACGACATGCCTTGGTGCAGCCCCTCTGTTTATCCGCTGTCCCAAACAAACAGTTTAAGCTCCTCCCCCCTTTAAGCCAGCTTTCTTTTGATTGGTTGCCCCTCCCAAACAAACAAGTGTGTGGGGAAGCAAGCAGATATCCACTCTCTGTGACATCATATCGAGCCAAGAGTAGAAAAACCATCTGAAATTGAATGTTTAGAGCAGCCTGAAGCCTGAACTTTTGGCTCACAGAGATTACATATACTGACCTCATTATTTGAACTTAAGAACTGTTTACTATGGGTTTCCACCATTGTAATAGTATATAAATCACAGAAAATAAGGAGATGCAGAATAGGTCCACTTGAAAGTCTATTTTTTTATATTATTGATGATTTTATTGTATCATATGCTTATAATTTACCTACTTTTTAAACAGGCTGTTTTTTTTAGTTTATTTCAGGCAGTAACCAAAGCATCACATCCTCAATAATCATTGGTCTGTCTATTTATACACCAGTTGTCCAATAAGTGTGCTCTCTGGAAGTCTTGTGACCTTTTTAAAGACTCTGACCTGCTTTCAGCTGAATCCAAAAATGCAACAAAGGGAACTTTCCCTCTCAAATCACCAAAGTAATGACCTGTGGAGGTGGTGGAATTGATCAATAAGACCAGATTACAGATAACAGAAGTTTCCAACTGCTGGACACTTTCCATACTTTCAAAGTTTGATTAAAATACGTCTCACAAGATCTCTAATCTAAAAAATAATTTAAAAAAAGAGCAGGCAGGAAGGTCTTTGTGAGATAAAATTCCTCAAACTGAAAGCCCAGTGATGCTGAGTTTTGGCAGCTCTCTGTTGATCTACATTTTTAGAGATAAAACTGTTTATTTTGGCCCAAGAGCATCAAGAGGGAGCAAGAGGGAGGAAGAGGGAGGAAGAGGAGGCTCAAAGAGTCAAAGTGCACTTTAACAATCTGATCTGACTCTGCACTTCCAAACTGTCACATTTTTCTGAACTGCACGCTAAAAATCAGTTCAAGTCAGTGAGTTGGTTTCATATGACCAGTTTCACAGCCCAAACTGGGAAATCTTTCCAGTAAAATACAATTATACACAATTTTACTGCCTTTGTTATAGACACTGTGTTGCTTGTAAACTGATAGAAAACCAAATTCCAAAGCAAATATATGAAACGATGCAAATTCTTTTTCAATTCCAGCCTCAAAGACTCAAAGCCTTACTGCCTTTATTTGGCATTTATTTTTACTGTAAATTAAATTAGGGTATTTGGGGTTATTGGCTGAACAAAGACAAACAAGACATTTAAAGATGGCAACAGGAGTCCTGTGAAGTTCTGATTGCATTTTTGACTAAATGTTTGACAGATTTTGGAACAACTACCAAGAGCAGAGCTGCTGATCTTTGTAGAGAAAACACATTTAAACATTAAAAATTTATATGAAAAATCAAAGAGAAGGAAATACCAACAACCTGTATGGTGGAAATAAAATTCAACACTGGGCGACTGAAGCTTTATATGCACAACATCATATTGTGGTTCGATTTGACTGTACCGTGATACCCATGAGGAGCTGTTAATGCCTGGTTAATGTGTGTCAGTTTGGTGAAAGCTGTAATGTTTCAGATTAATGCAGTTTATGTGCTGTTCATGAGCCAATCACGATCAAGCAGTAAAAACATTTTTCCACCCCTTTTTTTGTTATTCATCTCTTCTAAAGAAAAACTGAGGTATGAATCTGGTTTTAAAGAAGTGTTGCACATCTCAACATCCATCCATTCACCCATCCACTTTCTGCTGTTTATCCAGGTCACGGGGGCAGCAGTCTAAGCAGAGATCCCCCAGGTCTGCCCTGTGGCCTCCTCCCAGTTGAACATGCCTGAAACACCTCACCCAGGAGGCATCCTGGTCAGATTCCCAAACCACCACATCTGGCTCCTTACAATGTGGAGGAGTAGAGGCTCTACTGTGAGTGCATCCCTAATGACCAAGCTCCTCACCCTATCTCTAAGGGAGAGCTCAGACACCCTTCGGAGGAAGCCCATTTCTGCTGCTTGTATCCACAATCTAATTCTTTTGGTCACTACCCACAGCTCGTGGCCATAGGTGAGAGTAGGGACATAGGTCGACCGGTAAACTGACAGCTTTGCCTTCAAGCTCAGCTTTCTCTTCCCTACAGCAGACCAGCTGAGCATCAGCATCACTGCCAACACCACACTGATCAGTCTGTCAATCTCTCGCTCCCTCCTTCCCTCACTCATTAACAAGAGACACCTGACTAACCCCGAGATAACCGAATCCTCCACCTGAGGGAGCAACTCGTTCCTACACTGGAGTAGGCAATCGCCCTTTTTCCAAATGAGAACTATGGCCTCAGACTTGGAAGTGCCAATTGTCATCACAAGTCACTCCAGTGCGAGCTGGAGGTCACCGCTTGATGAAGCCAACAGGACCACATCACCCACAAAAAGCAAACATGGGATCCTGAGACCACCTAAGTAGAAAGCCTCCACCACTTGGCTGTGCCTAGAACTTCTGTCCATGTAAGTTATGAACAGAACCAGTGACAAAGGGAAGCCCTGGTGAGTCCAACTCGAACATCCTGTAATAACAGACCCAATATCAAAGCACCACCCACAGGACACACTGAGAGAGCACCAGTTTTCATCATACGCCAAGTCCAAAAAACACCTGTCATCAACACACAAGAAAGTCTGAAGAAACAAACGTTCATCGTGTGATGATAACAAAGTGGAAATAAATTATCTTAACATCCACTTTCTTTTTGTTTGGCTTTTGACATTAACACTATTGTATGACTTTAAACTACAGACTAATCAATACCATATATTGGGGCCAAGAACCAATATTGATTTTAAAGAGAAACAAAAAAAAAACAAAAAAAAAAAAACAGAATATTGTAAATGCAATTATATCTTTTCTTACACTACCCTACATAGTAGGTGGTTTCCTTCAATCTACCTTCTTCTTTATTGGCTTTTTTCCCCACAAACCTCTCCATAAAGAGGTTATTCACCTCGTAGCTGGAGCCTCTAACCGTCTAACCAGCCTGTCGTCATGTGTAACTACACCTGTCAGGAGCAGGGAAGTATGTGGATTTGTCTGAACATGCTGAGCTAATTCCCTGAGACGTATGTGTTTACCTGTGAGCCACAGCTGTTAAATCAGTCTGCACAGAAACAGGGGACAGTGTCTTATTGTACCAACACTGCAAAATAGTTATATTCTATGTTCAAACATTTCCACAGCCAAACTGAGTGTGTCACACTAAACACTGACACACGGAGAGCTTCACACCTATATTAGTACCCAAATTGTGCCCAAGTCCCTGCAAGATTCAGAAGAAGTTTTACACGATTTTAATGTTGATTTGAATAGAGAGCAACAGCAAGAGACCACTGGTTTGGTCATGAGAGGAAATACACAATATGAAAACAGCTCTTACTACACAACTTTCCAACACTACAAACAGTCCTCATTTAGGGTGGATAAAAATTGAATGAAGTGCTCCTGGGGTAGGTAGTAGGGATGCACCCAGCTGAGATCTGGATCGGATATCAGTCCGATTGCTGTTGTATGTTTACAGCACCACATATCAGCAGCAGAGCACTGGTTTTTATGTTTGCCAACAGGCAGCCTGCTCAGATCGTTTTTGTGATGGTCCTTGATGTAATTCAGCTGTCAGAGTCTCACACCCCGTGGTCAGACAGACTCTACCTCCAGCATATTGGATGCAGCTAGTGATGGTGATCTGCCGCGAGCCGGAGGGGCAACTCCAACAGGCAGTTTATGCTCGTTGTTGTCGCCCTTGTGATTGCACCTCTTTCACTACGTCTGTTTTTTGATGTACAGTGTATGTGCAAACACAGCAAAACTGAGACCAGAGAAACGAGAAACAAGTGTGATCAAAAACAAGTGCAAATAAATTAGGTGAATATTTTAATTTTTTAAATTTTAGTTTATTTTTCTTGGTGCCATTGTCATGTATTAGTTTACCAATAAATACCAATTCAGTAAATGTACATACTTGTATGTATTTTTGGTTTTACAAAGTTTTACAAAGTTTGCCCTACCGACAAAAAAAAAAATATTGCCAGTCTCTTCCTCACAGTGAGGAATATATCTTATTAATCCCACACAGGTATCAAATCAGTACTCGGTGGCAGTAGACACCTGAAGGCAAGGTATCGTATCAGGGCTGGTCAGGTGGAGAAACTCAGTGAAAACCAGCCTGTGGTTTTACTTTTATAATGACTGAATTAACTTTCCATGAAAAGAATCTGTAGCTTGGATCATATGAGTCGAGCAAAGACACACACACACACACACACAGAGATACACACCACACACAGATACACACCACACACACCCTGACCGCCTACAGCTGGCAGCACCAATCCACTCTGTAAATACTAGATCAGGATCAGGGCCAATGGCATATCTAGTTTCTAAGTTTGTGTTTGTTTACCACTTCACTGACTGGAGTCTTTTAGACGTTACAAAAAGGAAAGTTATTTTGGTGACTACTTTGACAACTGAGTAAAGGCTTCAGTTATTTTCTAAGAAAAAACAAAAGCCAAACACTTTATGCCTCCGGTTTTTCAAATATGAAAATCTGATCTTTTTCTTTGTCATTTCTGCTAATCAACTAAAAATGTCGGCATGTAACGTATGAGAGAAAATAACTAGCAAATAAATTGATAATGAAAATAATTGTATGTTGTAGGAAAGCTTTCATGCTTGTGTTTTTGTCATTTGCTTTCACACAGAACAAACCTCTGATGATCTGATCTGGTTTAATAGCACCTCCAGCATCATGGTGACCGTTTGATCCCCCCACACAGTAGGAGGCTGACTTCTGTGCCGCTAAATGAGCAGTGTATTGGTATGCATGTGTGCCAGCTGAGGCCGAGCTGGGCTGAATGGCTTTCTTACAACAGCAAATGTAATTCGTACAAAGATGGAGCAAGATACTAAACAATGAGCTGGGGGGGAGGGTAAAATTACAAATCTGGCCTAAAAATCAAACAGAAGAATAGTTCTACAGAGATTTGGCATAATTTTAAAATGTTTAATGTCAAACATGATATCTTGGTGAGCACGTGTCTTTTCTTCAGTTGTAATGTAAAGAAACTGATTCTGCACAAGAATGACCAGGTTTGTAATAAAAAAGTGAGCAGCTTTTCTAAGTAGGGTTTCATTTACTCAAGCATACAGTATATTTTCTTTTATCAAATGGCTAGAAATGACAGGATGATGCACAGATTTGTGTTAAGTTTGGCAACAGAGACTCACTAAATTGACTAAATGTGCAACCAATCATGCTTACCGGCCAAGTTTTCACCCCCAAAAAAATTTGATTATTAAATACTCTAATACCAGTCAAATTATCAAACAGCTTAATGGGGCTTAAAAGGTTGAAAAAAAAAATCCAATGGAAAATATTTTTAACTTGAACTTGTTCCTAAATGCACAACACAATAAAGCTTAAGGGGATATTTACATGTTGGGTAATTTTACACTGGAACATTACAAAGTTTCCAGTCTTATTTTTCCATGTTATTCAAGGGAATTTTCTGTGTCTTCCAGGAAAGCTGTGGACGTGAGGAAAATTGGGCATCTAAAACAATAATATAATAAAAATAATAATGAGTGATAAAAAATAAAATAATAAAAATGATAATTATTCCCTGAGAGACAAACTGTGGCTTTGATTCGTCTCCTGGTAGTTACAAACAGGTCGTTGTATGGCAGATGTGCTAACTGGTCATGCCTGTTTATTGCTTAACGACACTCTGTCAGTGATGAATATGAGTAATTTGGCTCAGTGCATGTGGGAGTGTAAATCCCACAGTCAGTAAACAACACTGTAATCACCCCAGAGCTTTTCCTTATCAGACAGTCTGTCAGTCAACACATCCACTGTGTGAGTCTAATTAACCTGGACTACACTATTCCTGTTTGGCTGAGCCGGTGCCAGTTTTTTTGTTGGATTATTAAATACAAACTAAAATTTATTTCTGTACCAACAAAAATCAAAAACTCAAGTACTGAAAGCTCTGCAGATTTTATCAGTGTCTGAGCTTTACTTCAAGAGGAATTTCACCAATTTACTTTATCTTTTTTATTTAAATGTGCTTTGGGGTAACCTTTTCAAGTATTAAATACTTTTTTTTTTTGGCAAATGTCTGAACCGAGTGTAACGTAAATTAAAATATTAAAATTTCCCCAATAATCTCGGGTGCCTCTAATGACTGATTTCCTTTTTAAAGGACTCAGGACGGATTTTCAGTGAAAATCCAAAAAGATGACGTTAATGCTTCCAGCGTCAACACCGAGGAACAGTAGTCAATGTTAAAATGGAGTCCACTAATCACTAATGTCACCAAATTACCACATAAACTCCACATAAAGACAAAAAACTAACACTGACGTGGCTTTACGTAGGATTTTGCTGCACTGCTATACTGGGTATCAGATTACTTGTTCCTGTTAGCAGGTAAGATAACATCAACAAATGTTACGGTCAACATCAGCAGGGCATTTCATTTATTTTGGGGTCTTTAGTTTTGGGTATCAAATACGACGCAGAGTTGTCTTTCTTATTTTAATGTTAGCTAGTACAAGCATGCCTTTTAAGATGAGCAAATTGTAAGCTATCTCACGTGGCAAAATAATGTCTTGACTGGATAAGGTTGACATATTCTTATCTGGTAACTAAGCCTCAGTCACACAGGCCTAGAGATGGCTGGCAACCCCCGGCAACCCAAAATCCTTGCAACTTCCAGCAATCGCTAAATGACCATCCATCCATCCATTTTCTTCTGCTTATCCAATTCAGTGTCACGGGGGGGCTGGAGCCTATCCCAGCTGTCATAGGACGAAAAGCAGGACACACCCTGGACAGGTCGCCAGTCTGTCACATGGCTAACACACAGAGACAGACAACCATTCCCCAATGGCCAATTGCCAATTAATCTAAACCATGCACGAGTGCCCAAATAGAGAAGAAAAGTGCTATATAAGTACCAGTCCATTTACCATTTACCATATATCTCTCTTATAAAGTCTCTGCAACTAACCATCACCACATTCATGCAGCATGGCTAAGTTACAGCTAGCTGGCTGACCATATTTAAGCCAATGCTAGCTCACTTACTAGCCAAGGATGTCAATAATAAAACTAGTTTTCTCATGAATACCTTCTTGGTTGTGCTCAGACAACTTTTAACACTATAAAACACTGATTAGTTTCATTAATATAAACAAATCTAGAAGAATAAATTAGAGATCTAATATATAGGCCATTATCACTGACATACTGGCAAATAAGGAGACATTTACCAATATCAGGGGCTGATATTTATTCGAGAGGGGCATTTCAAGCCAAAGTACAGCAAAGTATTCAACTCTTCTTCAAAGATCGCAAATCCCACTCCACCCTCACATGGCAGTGCGTAATTGTGGACGACTTCTGACAAGCTAGCTTTACCCGGAGGAGTTGGCACTAGTTTTTATTTATTTACTTTTAAGAACTTTTTTTATGCCTTTAGCTTTGCACATTTCTCCTTTGTGTACAGTCACATATAGCTTTATCAGTCCAGGGTCTGATAGTTAATATGTTCTTCTATTTTTGTTATTTAATAGTACCTGCCAAACAGCACTGCCACCTTCTGGCAGTAGAGGCGCACTACATCCTACCAGGCACCAATAAAAACAAGGTAAAGTACATATTCTAAGATAAGAAATAGTGACACAAACTATTTGATTTTTTTCCTAAGATTTAATGACTATTAAAATATTAAAAAATCCTTACTATCCCTACTATTTATCTGTTGTGTCACATCAGTTTTGTTTCGCCCTGAGTAAATGTAAAAAAAAAGTAATGGGATGAAGAGCTGAAAGGACTTTAAAACAGGTCAGTTATTGTTTTATGTTGAAGATCTCAACAAAAATCAAATAAAAAAATAAATACTGGTATCACAGCTGGGTGTTGGGCAAACTGTTATTTTAAACGCTGGTGTTGGAATTATGTAGAATTAGTAAATACCTAGAATAATTCACTGTGAAAGTACATATTACTTTAGTACTGGTGCCATAAAAGGATGCCCAGCTATAAAGCGGTTTTAAATGGCACAGTCCATAATTTACATAAAGTAAATACTTCCTCTGCAATCAAAAACACAATCCGCTTTCACTTGCAAAATTCAGTGACATTTTTTAAAATATGTGCCAACATATATATCTTAAGCAGTCAGCTAAAAAAACACTCATTTCATTTTAAATGTCTGTGGCAACTCCTTTAATGTGAAAGCTAAAAGAAACCCAAGTTTCTTAGTTAACACTTGGGAACTTCCTTAAAATGTTAATCTTTGAGCATAAAAGTGATTTTAAAAGACTACAATAAATAAATAAACAAACATCAGTGTATGGGACCAAAATAGTTCCACAAAGATCAAAGTTCTTGACTGACAAGGAGGTTAAAGCTGAGGAAAAGCAAAACTTCAGAGTTAGCCGTTAACTTTGCTAAAGAACCGGTAACTCCCTCCAAAAAGTGAGACCCGACCCCACCCCACCCCACCCCCAGTAT
>VUQI01011995.1:39376-50049 GCA_015106735.1 Paratilapia polleni
ACCCCACCCCCAGTATACAGTTAGGTCTCAGTATTTGGCAGCCTTACCTCTCATCCAGTCCACCACTTGTTGCAGGCTCCACTTGCTCACAGCCTCCATTTCCCTCCAAAGCGCTGTGATAACCCACTTTTAATTTATCTCTCCAGAAGGAACGGATGAAGCCGTTAATCGAACACGATCATCTCACACAGAAGCACACAGCAGGTCCGTTACAGGACAAATACAGACACGAACACGATAACAACCCAACAGTCCGCCGCGCTCAGACGGACTGACTGATTGACCGCGGAGACAGTTCAGAGCGGAGCGGAGCAGCGCGTGGGTCGGGTGTCGGGTTACCAGAGCGTTGGCCACGCCCCATTATTCCTCTACCTCCAATCACATAAGAGTATGTGACGCTACGTTAACTGCTGTGGGAACGTTGGAGTGTATGTATGGAATGCCATTAGCGTCAATATTAAACAAACGATCAAAAAATAAATAAAGATGCAAAAACTAAATAATTGTGAATATGAATATAAAAATGTTCTGTATGTTGAATACCCAAAGGTAAAATGGTAGCAATTGGACAAAACTTCTGTTTTGTTTTGTTTTGCTTTGTTTTTTTTTTGTTTGTTTTGTTTTATTTTGTTTTTAATACATGAATTCAAATTACAAGTAAAGAACAAAGTAAGCACACAATTACAAAAAAAGAAAATACCTGAACATTATTGTGCGTGTATAGCACATACATATGCAGAGTGGTCATTTTTATTTTGGATGATATATACACACAGTCTATCTGTACAAACCCACAAACCCATATACATTCATAGTAGTTATATGCATACATTTCAATCCGTAATTTTCCTTGTATCCAAAACAGAGATAAACAGGAAAACCTTTAAGCTTATTTTATCAACTTCCAGTAACACATTTAAAAACTTGTGTCCAAGCTGAAATTTAAATAATTTTTCATTTGTATGTTTGTTTGTTTGTTTTTAAGTAATGAATCTTGTTTTTCTCTCCAGAAGAGGAAACATTCATTTGTTCTTTATGAATGCACCTGACCAGTTTCTAAAGAAGTTAGATACTGTGTACCATTGTGCTTTACATTTTATTACTGTCTGTGGAAATCATGTACATCACTGTTCTCTGTATGCTGCTGCTAAGTGTCTGTCTCTGCATGTCCCCAGATTTTCCACTGGTTTGTGTTTATATTAAGTCTCTTTTTGGGCTGGTTCCCTGTTATATGTGTAGATGTACTGCATGCATGTGTAAAATCCATAACCGTACAGCCTTCGCTCTCTCAATATATTACAAATGTTTGTCTCCAGCATTACAAACAGCATTAGGAAAAGCTTTTTTTCCTGAATCAGTCTGTAGAAGAACCCAAATTTTTCAATTTTAAAGGACTGAGAAAATAGTTCTCTTGGTCAACGTGATTTTCTCAATCTCAGTGAGACTTTTACCTTGATAAACACACTAATATAAAGTTATTTAAAAAAACAAACAAACCAACAACAACAACAAAAAAACAACAAAAAACTAGATAAAAGCTCAAATTAAAACGAACAATCCACAGTTACATTAGTCATGAACAAACTTTAGGCCTACATTAAGGGAAAAAAAAGAGCATTCATTATATAAAACATAACCCAGTAGAATCTTCAACTGATAAGAACAGTTTCAAGAAGTGCGTGATTTTTCTTTACATTAAAGCAAGTAATATTAATATAAAAAATAGCACCGTTTTGATAAAGAGGGACATTCAAATTTGAAGGAAGGACACTAAAAATTAAATATGGGGCAAGAATCTGCTTTGTTTTGTGAAACCAGACAAAAACTGTCTTATTATCTTTAAAAATAATGAACAGACTGCCTTTAACTGTGATTTATCAGGTCAGGTACCTCTGCTGATATACAGTCCACACGAGTTGTGCACGCAATTATTGTGGACTGTATATTTCTAACAAGAAGTCTTCTCAGCCTCATATGAAACAAAGCCTTTGCACGGCTGATTATCACATTAAAAATGTTTATTCTGGCCTGTAATCAGGTCTTTGATCTTCTGAGCTCCACAGCAGCTCTGTCATGTGTGCTGGGTGTTGGCTTGTTAGGATTTTTTTTCCTCATGATGTTTCCCATGGGAAGAAGAGCACAGAAACCTCTGCTCACATAGGCAAGGACTCTGAACTGTGCTGACTGACCAGACAAATGTGAAGTGAAAGTAAAAACAGGGAAAAAATCAACAGAAAATCAAAGACTGAACCTTGATTTAGCTTCAGAGCTGGAAACAGTTAAGAACAGTTATGCATGTTTGAGTGTTGCTAATCAGGGTGTATGACCAGAGAGACATGGCACTTAAAGAATCCTGAATTTATATTTATTCCACAACAGGAAACATGGTGCTAAAAGTACAACTTTCAAGAGGAAAAAAGCCTTTTAAACCCTTATTCTGAAGCAAAGTTACACCATAAAAACATCAGTGTAAAATGTATACAGTATTATTGCAATTTATATCAGCATCACTCTTCTTTCACAGTAATTTAATTTACAGTATCTTTAAGGTCATTTCATTTACAGTGTAGTATAGTGCCGGATTCACAGTAGAGAAGAAGTGACTCTATTTTGACATTTACAGAAATACACTGCAACATATTACACCATCTTACTGTACATATCAACATATTATTATTTTTTTAATGAAAATAAATACACGAACAACAAAAAAATAAAGCAACAGAAAAATAAAATTGATATCAGACAAACTTTAAAAAACAAACAAACATTGATGTTGGTGTCTGGCCAGAAATTTGCATCAATAGAATAAGTAGAATCTACTTTCAGCTGTTCCCTGAGGGGTCACCACAGCAGGTAGTTCTGCATGTTTGATTTGGCAGAGTTTTACACCGGATGGCCTTCCTGACGCAGCCCCAAGGGGAATTTTGTGTCTCCTGCTGGAGTCAAACCAGCACAGCGACCTTTCGCTTGCCAAGCAAATGTGTAAACCACTACACTATGGAGGACTGTAAGTTATTCATGATTAATTATCCCTTGTTTTTAAAAAGAGAAACACTGCCCTCTTTTGACAGAAAGCAGCCCTACATCACTCGCACCATGTACAAATACAGAGGTATCAAACTTATTTTAGTTCATGGGTCACATGCAACCTAATTTAGTCTCTGGAGGGCCAGACCAGTAAAGCCATTCCATAGTAACCCATATTAAAAAAACCTTCCACCCCTCTTTGTAAGTGTGAAAAAGTACCTTTTCAAAATATTCACCTGGATCAGAGCTACGCTTTTTTAAAATAGGCTTAATCCACAAGACCAAGACAAACACACCCTCTTTCCCACCTGTTCAGAACATTGCCAGACAATAGGGAGTATTATTTTTTAGATCTCTTTACAAAACAGATGATCTGCAGCCTGAGATAAAGAAGAAAATAACCTTACAATTTTAACACGATTTCATTCTACTGTTGTTAAATTAGATCTGTATTATAATACAGATCTAAAACCTTGTGCCTCGCACCTGACCCCCACAGAATCAGAATCAGCTGATTCTTTATGTACAATAACTTTAGTATATTTGCTGAAGCCATGTTCATTTTTACCTTCATACTATGAATATTTTACTAGTTACAGGCTCTCAAAGTACATAGGGTTTTGGTGCTTTTTAAATCACCTTATTTTTTCAGCATTTTTGAGCCCTCATAACTTCATAGGTACAGGGGATATCCACACTAAATTTTCAGGGCTGAAAAACACATTTAAGCTCTGCAAAAAGAAAATTAAAATTTTAATTTTACACCAAGTGTCACAATCAAAAGTCAAAATTTTGTTTTTGTACAACACGTTTTTATTTTTTTATATAACCAACTTTGAGCATCAGTATCATGTGGTATATCATAGTTTCAATAAACTGCATCAGATTATTTAATGTCTGTGTCTGGAACGGAAGCAAGCACTGGTGCCCTGCATGTTTGATTTGTTTTCACTGGTGAAAACCATATATTATATATTGTATATACACATATATTCATACATACATAACCTCAGTGCAATTTCACACTTTGTAAAGCATGCAGTGGGCCAAACTGGACCCTTTACCTTGTTGGTTTTGGGCCCTGGACTGTATATTTGACACCCCCGTGCTTATAAATAAACGCAAAAGATAAAAAAATAAAAAAATAAATCATAGCTTTCTTGCCAGTTCAGAGCATATTTTAAATTTCAAATTAAGATAATAAAAACAAATCCCCTTTTTAATATTGCAAAAAAAAAAACCTGAGTACTTTTAACTTGCAGAAAATGAAAGCTCATGAATTATATGTAGCTAATTAAATGGGTCTTTTCATATTAAAACACATTAATAACAATAGAGAATGCAAAATTTAACACCATCAATAATTGTAATCCTCTTGATTAAATTAAACAAGCAGCAACATTTAGGGATTAAACTTGGTCTTTAATGTGACCTTTGACCCTCATCTTGCATTGTGCTCCTGTCTGTAAACTGTTTTCATCTCATCCTGCCTCTGAAAGCATTAAGAGCCAATCTCTCAGCCTCAAGATTCCTGTTACAGGGGGGCTGAGCCGTAGTAACAGAACCTCGGTGTTTACCCTGAGACGGCTGCAGCGCTGCAGTGGACAATAGCTGCAGATAAAGGTGCCTGTGACTGGAACAATATGTATTATTATACACACAGCAGCTCAGGAAACGACCTGCCACTGCTGCTGTAATTTCAGTCAGACAGCAGCTGTTCAAGTAGTTTCTTTTAATTAAAACATATTCAAGTCATAAATCAGGGCATTCTCCACAGGAGGGATAACAAAGTCATGTGTTTTTATTTAATAAATTGTTAATGTTCACTCAGTTTAAATAATTGTGTAATCATTCTCTCTTATTTTATTTTTACTATATTACAATTTAATGATGAAATATACTGTTTTAATGAAAAGTGTGATTTTTAAAGTATTTTTTTAAGAAATTAAGTTTAACGTGAAACTGCACTCTGTGTAATGTGTTGTTTTCACCAGCAGATGGCGCCACACAGCCACCTGATGAAATTCAATGCGAGGAACTGAAGCGGCTACTGTGCAAAGATTGTGTATAATATGAAAGATGAGTCACTCTTTGGTTTAATAGAGCAAATAATTTGGAGGTGTGGAACTTGGAGTCCCACAGGACCTTAGCCCCGTTGTTCTCAACCACCTTTGACAGTTTTTCCCATCTGGACTTGTGGACTTCTAATCCATATGCAACACACATGGTCCTGTGCACTATCCTGGCCACTTAGTGTACACTGTCCCAGCTTTAATCCTACATCCTTGGGTATAGCAGCTCAGTGGGGAAAATGGAAGAAGGTTAGGGGTTCCAATCTTGTTCAGAGGCATGCCTCTAGTAAGGATCCCTAGACCCCCAGTGCTACACAAGCCTCAGAATATGATGACATACAGCTAAAGTCAGCCTAGTTTACTACTAGGCTACTTGGACACTAGAAAAAGACATACATGGAATATACATATATGTATGGCACAGGGTCAGAACAAGATGGGGAAATAAGAATATTTGATGTATTATATTTGTATGTAGAAAAGAGTGGGTATGAATTTCAGGCTCATGTGCAGCCCTGTGCCCTCATACAGTTGCATTATATGAAAAGCGGATGCACGAGAGTTTAAACTATTTTCCAAAGTCCTAATCCTGCTTAGATAATAGTACAAAAGTTTAAGTGTAATTGTTAGGTCCTTCTGGATGTGTCCTCTTATGTCTTTGGAGGACGAACGGCACAGCGACACAGAACTCGCTCTTATTCTGCTTCTGTTTTTATTCTGGAGCCCGTGTAAAAAAATTAACAGCACACAGTCGTCATCAACAGCGTGTTGCGCAACTGCAACATTCAAGACTCCAGTTTGAGATTATTTTGATTTGCTGAGGCACGTATAGTGGAGCTATGAGGAACCTTATCTGTGCAGTTGCTTTACTGACCCACCAGGTGGATCTAAAACTACACACAAAAAGATTGCAATAGAGAAACATCTGAAGAAAAAAAAACAAAACTTGGAGTACCTAAAATAAAAGTACTCACTCTGCAGAATCATATACATGATATTATTATTGCTTCATTAATGTTTATATCACTTTAATGTTGCAGCTGGATGATTTTATTATTTATATACTGATGATTAGATTTATCTATAAAATTACAGCCTCATCTAGTAAGTGGATTTATATTATAAAATCTGCAAAATAACCAGTAAGTAAAGCTTTAAAATAAATGCTGTGGAATACAAAGTACATCATGCACATCCAAAATATAGTGGAGTAGAAGTAAAAAGTAGCATAACATAGTAAATAAAGTACAAATACATTAAAACTGTACTTGAGTAAATGTACTAAATTACATACCTATTGGTCCTTTACATGCTCTCATCCAATGGGCAGATTAACAGTACTCTAATCCAATGGCATTAATGAAAGCAGGGGTCGGGTGTAATCATATTTCATGAGTGGGTGCCACCCCATGCTCTCCCTCTGGATACACCCCTGAAACATTTAAAAATATTTTTATTACTGTCTGGGTGAGTTTTCTTTGGGGGACAGCCGCAACATTTTAGGTGGGCGTTGAAATTTCTTGCATTCGGGCTTTGTTGTTCAAACAAAACCAGTGTTCCTGTAACTGTGCAGTGTGTGGGGCACAGGAACGTGACAAAAAGTGAGATCTCTGCCTCTTAACACATAATGTAAATGTTATGTATCATTAACTTTATTTAAAAAAAAAAGAAATCCAGGCTATTCATATAAAATTAACCCAGTTAAGGCCATATAAAGAGCATTTACCTCAAAATTATGTAGAGCTGTTTTACTTTATCTTAAGTTCATGTGACTTATCCTTCTTAAGTACTACACACTTAAAATAAACAAGTACCTATAACTCACCTCTATTAAGCTGAGTTTACTTAATTTTTTGAGCAAAACAACTACTTACAGCGTGGAAACCGCTGCTTTTGCAAAGATTTTGAGGAAAGCTGCTAGAGATTTTTTTTTCTTTTCTTTGATTTAACAGGTACATCACATGTCAATGGACATGAATATAAAAAAAGAAAATGCAAACATTTTACATCTGTAGTCCCACATGAAACTACACAAACTACAAATGACATCCAGATGTATGACAAAACACACATAAACAGAAGACAAATAACAAACACAAACAATACTATGTCAAAAGTGGCTTGAACATATTTGCTGAAAGTCCTATTTGGATAAAAGGTCTTTCTGGAGCTTTCAGCTGCATAGTTTGCTTACTTCTCTTAACATCTGAGCTGCAACCAAAGACCATGAACTGTTGGCCGAAAGCTCTGGAAATGGCTTGTTAGGGAACCTCCATCCTGAGCAGTTTGGTTGCAGAGACACCAGCTGTCCGGTCCCTGAATTTCCCTCAGAGTGAGACCTCCTCCTGCCGGTGAGAGCTGCACTTTTTGCCTCTGCGTGTTTCGCAGCTGATAATCATCAGATCCGCACGAAGCTGGAGCTGCTCGGTCGGACTGCGACTCCTCGGGGAAGTTTGGCGAGAAAAGTCCTGAAAAAAAGTCCAAAGGTCCATCTGGCTGCTTTTAATCTTCGCTTCCAGCCTCAGGGGGACCTGCTGTGGAGGACTGACCGGGTCTGTGTTCGTTAACTCGGTCGTTTAGCGGTGCGAGCTGCCGCTGGATGGGACGCACATTTTCTTCTCGCTTGCGCCCCGATGGAAGTGGAGAAACCACCGCGCTCTCTGAGGTAGTTACGATACCTTTAACTTCTGTTTTTCATGCGTGTGAATGCTGTGAAAAACAACCTGTTGCTGAAGTGCAAACTTCGCACAGGTGCAGTAAGTCCGCAGTTATTTTACCGGCTCATCTTATCAGGAGCGAAAATCCAGATGTGTCCAACTGCAGTTTAAAGAGAGATTGAAAGGAAACCGTTCACATTTATGTTCATGAGTTGGAAGTGGATTTTAATGTTTAAGTTTTCGACATAAAATCCTACATTTTACATAATTATGAAGCGTTAAGGAGCGACCATGGCCATGATGTGACGGGTCAATGAGATTTTTATTTTAAAGTAAACAAAGAAAACGAATAATCCCTTAAAAGCATATGTTAAAGGGTTAATTCACTCATATTATCAAATAAATAAATAAAAATAATAAAACTGGACTCAAACCGTGAAGGTAATTTTGGTTGCGAATGAAAACAAGTGTATAAATAACAAAAATAAATAAATAAAAAATACCCTGATGTTCCTGTAGTTTTTTTTTTTAACATTTGCGGTTTAGCACCTCTTTCAGGTGTTATTATGCAATGAATTTCTATAAATAAACTGTGCCCTATAAAGTCAGAAACAGTAAAGATGATGAAAAAATGGTTTGCTCTCAGCTGTATGACACATACGTAAGTTGTCAAACCTTAAAGGGGACCCATAGTGCTCATTTCCGTCTCTACACTTTTATACAAAGCTACTCACATGAATAACAGTTAAAAATAATCCTTATTTGGCTTATAGTGGCCTTTTGTTCATCCTTTAATTTAGCTCTTTTATCTTTAACGCCACCCTGCCTTTAAACCAACTTTTTCTGACTGGCCAGCTTCCGGAAGCCTACAGAGGGGCAGCACCAAGTGCTAGTGAGCTATGCTGCTTGCAAGTCACTGGCAGGCTGTGCTTCTAACACATGACCGTATAAAGAAATCTTTAAGCTCCTAGTGAAAATAGAAACAAATGAATGTAAACAACTGTTTAGAGCTGTCTGAAGCTTGAGCTTTTGGCTCACAGGGATTACCTGTACATACTTTTACATCATTATTTCAAACTTTGACCATGTTTAATATAAACATTCACATTATAAACACTGTAATAAATACACTCACTGGTCACTTTATTAGGTACACCTTGCTAGTACCACGTTGGACCCTCTTTTGCCTTCAGAACTGCCTTAATTCTTCATGGGATAGATTCAACAGGTGCTGGAAACATTCCTCAGAGATTCTTGCCCATATTGATATGATGGCATCACAAAGTTGCTGCAGATTTGTCGGCTGCACATCCATGATGCAAATCTCCCGTTCCCAAAGGTGCAATGTTGGATAAAGATCTGGTGACTGTGGAGGCCATTTGAGTGCACTGAACTCATTGTTGTGTTAAAGAAACCAGTTTGTGGTGATCTGAGCTTTGTGACATGGTGTGTTATCCTGCTGGAAGCTTCCATCAGAAGATGGGTACACTGTGGTCATAAAGGGATGGACATGGTCAGCAACAATACTCAGATAGGCTGTGGTGTTTAAATGATGCTCAGCTGGTACTAAGGGGGCCAAAGTGTGCCAAGAAAAAATTACCCCCACACCATCACACCACTACCAGCAGCCTGAACATTGATACAAGGCAAGATGGATCCATGCTTTCATGTTGTGTACGCCAAATTCAGACCCTACCATCCAAATGTCACAATAGAAATCGAGACTCATCAGACCAGACAGCATTTTCCCAATCTTCTGTTGTCCACTTTTGGTGAGCCCGTGTGAATTATAGCCTCAATTTCCTGTCATTATATGACAAGAGCGGTTTGAACTTCAGCAGGTTGTCTTCACCATGTCTACATGCCTAAATGCATTGAGCTGCTCCCATGTGATTGGCTGATTTAGATATTTGCATTAATGAGCAGTTGAGCAGGTGTACCTAACAGAGTGGCCGGTGAGTGTGTATACATCTCAGAAAAAAAGTGACAGAATAATAGGTCCCTTCTACTTTTATGCTCCTTAAGGTTGTTTATTAAAGTATGAAGGCCCTGTTGGAATTGCTTTGCTTATTATTTGCTTAAATGAATCCCACTTTTGAGAGGCTAAACATGCTTGGGGGGAAAAAAAGCTCACAAAACTTTGCCCAAACATCAGAAATTTACATATTTTAGGGTCCTCTATATGGGGGAGCAAAGTGGCGCTGTAGTGACATCTACAAAATTTCAGTGAAGTTGCCCCACTGCTGTGTTTTATCTACATGTATTAAATTTTGTATATACATGTAACATCCTAAGACATACAAAAAGCCTCTTGGAGCCATGCCCAGCCAGGCCTGGAGTTATCTACATGACAATACTGAGTCACAGTCACAGGAAATCAACATTATGACATCTTCTAGTATACGTGGCATTTGCATTGTGTGTTCTATGTGTCATATACAGAAACATGACATTAGTGGGTTCTCTAATGCCTCATATTGGGCAAATATATAGCCCTGGAAAAAATTAAGAGACCACTGCAAAATTATCAGTTTCTCAGATTTTGCTATTTATAGGTATATGTTTGAGTAAAATGAACATTTTTGTTTTATTCTATAAACTACTGACAACATAACTCCCAAATTCCAAATACAAATATTTTCATTTAGAGCATTTATTTGCAGAAAATGAAAAATGGTCAAAATACCAAAAAAGGTCCAGTGTTTTCAGACCTCAAATAATGCAAAAAAACAAAACAATTTCATATTAATTTTTAAACAACACATTACAAATGTTTTAACTTAGGAAGTGTTCAGAAATCAATATTTGGTGGAATAACCCTGATTTGCAATCACAGCTTTCATGCGTCTTGGCATGCTCTCCACCAGTCTTTCACATTGCTGTTGGGTGACTTTATGCCATTCCTGGTGCAAGA
>VUQI01011998.1:3515-21980 GCA_015106735.1 Paratilapia polleni
GGGGGGGGTCTAATTAGCCAATACAAATCTACAAAAGCTACCTGTTTCTGAGGGAACAAGAGTGATCAAACAAAGAGTCGCAGAACTCTGAAACCAACACTTCTTGTCTGGTTGATTAGGGGAATTTGTTGTCTATACAAATAGCACCAAGATCAGTTGACATAGTGATACATAGAGGGAAAGACATCAGACAGTGGTTTTGTTGTAACAGTCATTTACTGCATGTGGGCTTTATTTCATATTCTCCATCAGTTTGTAAAAGTTGAAGAAAATATTTATTTTTAAAAACTCTGCTAATCTCTTTGAGGGAATAAGAAGGTCTAAGTTCACCTTGGGACTTTTGTTGTTACAGTACTGTGCAAAAGTCTCGAGCCACCCCTCATTTCTTTATATTATTCTAGGAAAATGGGAAATAGGTGCAGTATTTTATTGAAACATGTTGCTTATGAGACACTTTCCAGACGGTACTGCGTGGTGGTGACTGTACTTTTCTGCGTTCATAATTCCATCAATTTTGACAAGATCCCCAACATCCACTGGCTGAAATGAAGTCCCAAACCATGACAGAGCCTTTATATATTGATGATAATTTTAACCAAAAATTTCAAATTTTGATTCATCACCATAAGACCTGTTGCCACTGATTTTCAGACAGGCATCTTGACAGCCACACTTCGAGACTTTGAGATACTGTTCATCTGCTGTAGATAGTTTTTTTTAAAAGCCTGCCGCATTCTCTTTTGTCCTCCACTTGTCCACTTGTTGCCTCAAATTTTTTAAGGCCACACTGCACACTATGCTGAGATATGCCAAGTTTTCAACTAATAGCCCTAACCCTTTTTGGAGTCACCTTGTTGGTGAAAAAATACTATTTTATGCTTTTCAAACTGTGTTATCTTTGGCATTTTTCCTAGATTCAGCTAAAGAAATGGGAACAAATTATATGTTTTTGCGACAGGCTTCTGGTAACTAAGTACCTGAAGATACAATTTAAAATTGATTCTTTGCCCAGTTGTCTGTTATGTGTAGACACAACATTGGTTCATCTGTTGTGTTATGGGCCTTTTTATGCTTGAATGATTCATAGGTCAGCATTAAGTGGCTTAGCAAACAAAAAAGACATTCCTCTGAAAATGGTCAGGTACAAGGACTGGGCTGAAAATGAGAGACAAAGCAGCCAATGTCCAAAGAAAAACTTTGAAAGACCTTCAGAAAGTCTGGAGAACTAGTGCGCAAGACCACTTTAAAAATGACAAGAAATTCTGGCTCCTTGGGAGCAAAATAAATGAGGCGTGGCTCAAGACTTTTGAATAGTAGTGTGTATATTCTGATTCCATTGCTACTGGATAATGACAGACACAATGAGGAATAAGGAGCTTTTAATTGTTTTTGGTTGTAATCAAGCACAAAATTACATTAATGTAAAGCTGTTAATTGATATTTTTCAGTTTGAGATTTTACATACAAGGTGGGATCATTAAAATCTTTTAAACCATATCATAATTTGGGTTGTCACAACATGTATCCTCCCGCAGATGCCCCAGCATGTTACAGTAGAACAACCTTGTGGATGTTCTCACCCAATGTGCCGCCTTTGGGCTTGTACACTGCTGACTTTTCCACCATGATGATGACCCTCAACATGACAGGTCAGTTTGATACAGAAGTTGATTTTTGCTTTTTGGGCAAGTTTGCAGTCCTTGATGTGCATGTGCAGGTGGTCATAACCAGACTTCCACTGATGGATCTAAAAATAGCAGCCCTGCTGAAAGCAGTCCAGAGATGCACACAGAGTCAGCCTTGAAGGAGATGTTGCATGCATCAATTTCATACCAGCTACAGCTTTTTATTTTTTTATTGTTTATATGTAGCATCAGAGAATTTTATCTAGGATTATGTTAGACATTATAATAAACTTAAAGATTTAATAACCCAACGCCATGCCGAATAGTTGAAAAATGTTGCTAACATGTTTATCCAATGTAATAACAATGAAACATTAGGATATATAATAACATAAACGTCAACTGTTTTTTATTTTTGATATTCTATGTTTTGAATGCTTAAGTAACATTTTGGATTTGAGTCATGTTTATTTTGGAATTGCTGCATTTATTGAAAATATCTGCATACTACCACCGATATTCTGTGTTTCCCTTACTTTTTGCTTTATGCTAATTGCTTCATAGTGTTATTTTCCTGCAAGCCAAAATGTATATTATGTGTTTGCATTATAGCTGAGACGGTGTTTTCTGCATTAAATCCCTCGAACAGACAGCACTAGAATTATGCTAGTGAAAGGGGTAAATGTTTGAAAACTATGCATTTAATAATGAGCAAGTAAACCCATTGTGACAGGCAAATACCCTTATTAGCAGAAGATTATCTTCAAGCAGACAACATTCAAATAGTTTCCTGCACTGTGTTCAAAGTGCTGCAACAACAACCACAGGCAAGCTATTAAAACACTGATACACTTTTTAGCTGCACAAATGCTACCAGGCGAGGGACACAGGAAAATTCATTTTCTTGTTATTGCAAAATTATTCAAATGAGAAAACCATCAATAATACCATTCCCACAGAGAAAATCCCCCATAACAGGTCCAATAGGATAAGAGATTTGATAAGAGGCCGTGTCCCGCTGGCGTATCATAATAAAAGGATTTTTGGCGTCCAGCGGGTTCAGTGTCACACATGCTCGAGTCCATGATGGATGCAGAGGCGATAACCCTTCTTTCTATGCACATCTGTGTGTTTTTTTAATGATGGCTTTAACACAGCAATGAGGTGATTTGAAAACCCGTGCTAATTTTTTCCTCACCTCTTCTGGCTGCAGTGACAACCCAATTTCCATTAAATATAATCTGGCAGTTTAACACTCACTATAAAACCCAATGGGGCAGAGACAGGTATTGCGCAGGTTTTAATTATCTCAACGATAGCCTTCAACAGCTGCTGTGTGTTTATTTTACTTTGCACTTAAAGGAATGCTCTTTAATCTCCTGAAACCCACCTCCCCAAACAGTTTCATTTTTTCCAAATGAGACACCCCACTATCATGTATTGTGGATTTCTTGAGATTGCTCCTTCCCATTTCATTACTTCATCCTTTAAAAAAGAAAAAAAGAAAACAGACAGAGCCATTATGATCATCATGCTCAGCTTACGACTGACCTCATTGTATCACATTGTCAGTGCTGCAGGCAAGATAGAAGGGGTCTGCAATACTGGATTGTAAATTCTGTTGTTGCAGCTTTTAATTGGTGTGAAATTACTTTTTCAGCGGAGGCATAAGTATCTGACTTTGCAGGGAATAACTGAGTTTGATATGGTTGACAGACACCACCATGTGCAGTTTGATAGCGGTGTCGGGCCAACATAAACAAAGAAATGTCAGTGGATTCCAGGGGAGGCAAACAACGCAGGTTTTGCTCACCCAGGCAGAGTCACAACTTCACATCTAATCACACGTACAGAAGCTAGACAGTTCAGTCTGAGTGAAGTCAAAATACTTAACTACATGTTTACCTTTTGATTATAATAATAATAATAATAATAATAGTGTAATTGCTGAGGAGAGGATATTTTGATTTGTTGTCTTCTCTATGTGTCACTGTTTTAGACTGTGCAGAAAAGATGAATGTAGTCTTCAGGTCTGACCAGATGTAGATGTAGCTACCATGACCCACTGGTTTATGAAGTCCCGTTTTGAAATCTCGAGTTAATATTTTGGTTTCAAAAAACCGACTCATTGGCTATCATGTTTTGATTGACAAGTGATTAGCCAACGAACGTGCATTTTCATACCCCAAATAATCCTCCATTTTGAAACATAGTATGACAGAGATTTGCAAAATAGATTTACTTTTTTATTCATTATGACCCAAAATGAGTGACTGAGCCCATAAACTCCGCAAGAAAGCATTTACAGAGGTCAAGACAGAAAAACGCTTTTTCATAAACTTCTATAGTACCAGAAGTCAGTCAGTCAGTGTTTCAAACGTGCAGTTTCAAAAAAATGAAGTTTGTGACTGCGGTCACTATGCAGGAATCCAACCTTTTGGTTAGATTAGATAATTACATCAGATATATGGAAATGGCTGTCTTCTGTCAGTAATGACTGCAAGAGAAAATGCATGTTGGCTTTTTCCACACATGCGCTGACCTGTACATAAACCCAGCTGCTTTAGCACATGTCATATTATTTGCACTGGATTATGGCCGAGAGTACTAGATCACCCTGAACACTTGTTTGACAGAGCACTGTCTGCTCAGACTGTCTTCAGAGAGAATACAAAATCCCTCCTCCTGGGTTTTTCAGGTTTACTAGGGAAATTCACAAATGTTTAATAAAGAAGTAACATTTTCTGCTTATGGGAAGGTTTACTGAGTCCTTTGTTCAACGAACATGCGTACATCAAATTATTTTGATGCCAGATGTTTCCTGGCTTTTAAAGCTCCCAGAGCTTAGGGCCTTGTCATTTTTCCTGGAAGTTAAAATGTAGCCTTATAAAGCTTTCATGTAAAGAGAAGAGCCAAAGAAAACACCATGTACCAGGTTATACTTCATCTGGCTACAAACACGCCTTTCATTGCTTACAACAGCGGGCAAGTGAAGCTTATGTTGGATTTTTCTTTGTTAAAGTTTTTAGACCTTTGGAGCGTACACATTAGACAGTATTGCAATTTCAGGAACAAAAAGTGAGGTGGTGCATCCCTGTGATTGTGAGGATAGATTTATGCTTATAGAATAATGGAGTAGCCTGTGGAGACTGAAATAGAGTAAGGCACAAAGCCACATGGAGGTTTGCTGTGCTAATATGGATAGAAAAAATGGCACCATAACACTAACTAGAAGGGAAAACACCAAGCAGCTAATCAAACATCTGGTCCAGGTGGCCAGATGTAGGTTACATTTACAACCCTGCCAATTCTTTATATAGCACTTGGTGTAGTGAGACATATGTGTTACTTTCACAGTGGGATTAAGGGCTTTAAATGACCATTTTTAATCAAATTTACTAGAAGAATTCAAGTCAAAAATTGCATATTCATTACAACATACACTTCAAAAATCTTCAAACAAATAATCATGATTTTCCAAAATGACTGAAATCAATGTCACCTTTGTCCTCTGTTGTTAGGTTGCATTACATTAACACATCAAATCTCTGGAAAAACTAGCAGCAGTAAATTTGAACTGAGAGTAAAGTAGGCACCAGTATGCATGAAAAAAGTGCATATGCATCGAAATGATGAGATAGAAATGAGGAAGACATGCAATAAATGATACTGATCGGCTGCAAACCAGGTAATTAAGGCTCATAATTACTGCCTATTAGTACCCATTCCTCCCCTTTTGGCCCGAGCATGGAACAGGAATGCTCATAGCATGTCCAAAATTGAACGTTTTCATCCTCATGGCAGTGGGAATGTGATCAGTATATTCCTTACAATCGATTAAATTTGTGTGAAATTTCTTGAAGGTTAAGACTGTCCTTAGTGTGGCACACATGTAAAAGAGGAGCAATGACCAGAGGCAGTAGATTCATCCTCCACTGGACAGGAAATATCAAGAACAAGATACATGTATATCCAGTTCTTAATTTTTGACATAGCTTTTCTAGGATTAAGGAAGTTATGTACAAGATGGTAATATGACATTTATGTCACCTATAAGATTGATAGGTGCTTCTTAGTCACATGCCCATGGATTAGCCTTATATAATACCTTCATGAAATTGCATCTGAGCCATGGTCGCTGATTCTTGGTTTAACCATTTCACATATACTTATGATATTTATGTGTCACTTATACAACGGATCTGTTATCTAAAGTCCTGCTGTCATTTTAATCCACTGTTGATAGCAGTGAACAACGAGCTACAGTGCAGAACAGACCTGGCACATACCCATTTAGCAAAGCCTTTTATCTGTGTCCAATCAAAAATAATTGCCTCCTCCTTCCAGATCAAGCCACCTATATGGAGAAAAAGAGCCTTAAAACTCCCCAGCGGTTGGAAGCACATTCTGAATATGAATATATCGATGTTAAATAGCTGCCAGAGATTAAACACAAAGCGCACACACACACATAAACAAAGAGGTCCACCTCCTCACACCCACTCCCGCATGGATTCCTTTATAAACAACATGAGTCAGTCAGGTTGGCTTTTTATTGCCGCTGCAGCTCTCCACATCCCCGTCCTTGGACTAGACTCAGCCAATCACGCTTGCAGGAGGGGGGAAGATGGAAGCAAGCCGCAGTCATCAACAGCTAACCAGAAATGGGCCGAAGACAGACTGACCAGGGGCTGTGTTTCTCTCTGGTAATTGGCTCAGTTTTAGGTCTTAATACATTCAACAGATGTTTGCCTGTGCCCTGAGCCATGGAACAGCCAACTGTGGAGGAATTCGCCCTCTGTGCGGCGATGTCCTTGTTTTCAGCTGCTTTGGCGCCTGTCTCTCTGTTTGACTTGATTGCAGGGAACATAATCTTATATACCTCATGATCCATTTCTACTGCATGTATATATGTTGAAGCAAAAGAAAAAAGTAACACTTTAGCATCATATGCTCTTAGCAAACAGATTGTTATGGTGGCAGTTCTGTAAGTAGTGTCCTGGGACTTGCCCAAATGTCTTTCAGCATTTTATTTTGTACACAGGTTTAATTATACATAGGTATTTAGGCTATATTGCTGAATTTCACAATTAAGTATATCAACTAATCCTTCTAATACTCAATTAATCTTAGAAAACATTTTCAATGTGGTGCTTTTTGCTTATCTGTGAGCTTAAAATGTAAATTCTGCTCTTTACATGTTTCAGACTTCTAAAAGAGAGAGCTGATAACCAATTTCAATCCTAAGGCTTCTCTCTGGTTTGAATAAATACTATATTCTTTCTGCACATTTTTGGAGACCTTTAAAGAATTTAGAATTGTTGCCACAAAGTTGTTTAAAAGTTGTTTTACAACATGACCGAAGACAGAATTAATGAAACCATCAGCCAAATCAAAAGCCACTAGGAAAGTTCAAAGGCCAAAACACATAGTGACAAAACTGGTTAAAAGTCAGCCAATTTTAGGGGTTATGGATGGCAGGAGAACAACTATTAGCCAATATGGCATGTCGGTATGTGTTACGACCACCTCAGGCCGCAACAAAAAATGGAGTCACGCCACCAACTGAACAAGGATTATAATAATCGTGATGTGTGTCTATATCAGTAGTGTAAAGAGGTACATGGATGAGTTGACAAGTGTATGGCATGTAATGGATGTGCAAAACCAAATTAAGATAATACTTCAAACAAGAAAAACCAAACGAGGGTGCCGTGGTGTGGAGGCGGCACAGACACCGTCACAGGAAGGGCAGAGCAGCAGCTGGAGCAGAGACTGGGCAAGGCCTCGAAAGGTGGGGTTTAAATAGCCCTGCAGAACACTGGCCCAGTGTTCTGCATTGCCTGCCATCTCCTGCATCTCCACCCAGGAGACTCCTGCAACACAAAACACACCCCTCACGAAGCCCTGAAGCTGTAACAGTATGTAGCCTGAGCTTCCTGTTCCAACCCAAGAAGACTGCAGCATTGTTGTTAAATAATGCTAACTCTAACATTGTGGCATCGCTGTCTATCCTATTCGTTGTAACGTTAAAGGGCTTCTTGTCATTCCTTTGTCTCTCAGTTGTGTTTTTCTTTTTTCATTCTGATATTTTGTTGATGCAGATGCCCTATGTAGAGGGGGAAGTGGGTGGCCATTTATGTGGTCAGGCCTTCCTTTGCACTGCTACCAAAGGCTACTGGGTATTGACTGGCTTTTTAGGCTGAGGATAGATGGCAGCATGATCACTAGCCTCCTGTTGACATAGTCTCCCTTTTTTTGACAGAAATTGTAGAGTGTGCAGCATGTGGTAATCGTGGTTGGCACAAAGTGTAGTTAAAGTCTTTGTAGAAGTACCCTCCAACTCAACTTCAGCATTCCGAAGGTCATTTACCCCAACCTCACTGAGCCGAGGTTCACGTTAAATGACTCCCGCTGTGTAATCAAGCGAGGGGAGTTTGTGTACACTTTATGCAGGGTCACCAACAATTAGGAGATTGATGTCCTCTCCTTTAATGTTCTTCAAACATTATAACAAAGGGAGAATGAGGTCATGAAATAATTACTCGGGTGTGGGGGGGGTTATGTTTTTTCAGTGCTATTTTATTATACATTATTTTTCATCTTATTATCTTTAGTACACAGGTTAAACTTCAAGTCAGCAAAACAAATTTAAGGGTCTACAAGGTTAACAGAAATGTTGTTGGATATGAAACATACAGGTAACAGAATGCACTGAAACAAAGCATTTCACCTTTATTAGCCTCATGTGCAGCCTTTCCTGGCCTTGGGCAGCAGGTGAGCCCTTTGGAAAAGCTCAAAGTGGAGCAGAGCATGCATTTAGCAACTGGTGTTTTGAAGTTGAGGGGCAGTGTGTAAGTGTTTGCATATTTGCGTTTTGTTGTCATGCAGCATATGAATATGACAACATAATGTCATCTACTGATGAAACGAACAGAAAACATGCATGGTTCTATAAGAATTTCTTTAAACTGTGTTTATTCAAGGCAAGCTGCTAAATGTATTCTTACTTCTAGAGCCAGGTCGAGTAAATGCTGGTCAAAAACTACTTTATAGATATAGGGGGAGGTGCTGTCGTACACTCACCTGCAAGCTGTCCAGTACAAGTGAGCAGCCCAGTGGGAGATGAAGGGCCTGTCTCAAGGGCACCTGCACTGTAGTTAAGAAAAAGGAAACTTTTCACCGCTCGATGCATCTCTAGCCTCCAGCAGTCTCAGTCAGCCACAATATTTAAATGCTGCTTTCATGTTAATAAATCAGTAATAATAATCCAGTGGTAAACATATCAAAACAGAGGAACCTGAATGTGTTTACTTACTTTTACTTGCTTTGTTTTTGCTCTTATAAATTAAGTTCATTTTGCTGATAATGGCTAATAATTTTAATTAAGCAAGAGATGGAATGTAGGGTGCTTGCTTTTAGCTGAGTATTGTTAAATTGTGGTGTTGATACTTTTACTTAAGTGAAAGATCTAACTATTTCTTCCACTGCGCTCACCTCTGGGTTACAAATCATAAACAATGGCCTAGAAATTAAGGTCTTGGAATTACACTATGTACCTGATAGAAGAGGTTTCCTAATAGCATTTGTCATAGACTACAGCCAGCAGCACATAAGGAGGCCACACTTCAAGGACCATGAAGTCTTTGTATGCATCTGAGGGACTAGAAAAATACAGTTCTATAGGGTGAATAAAGTAATGACTCAAACCACCTGGCAATCTCCAATCATAAGTAATTTCAAACACAACAACATTGTTTCAGTGGGAAATTTGCGCAGCCTCTACTGATCAATAAATGGCGTGAGAACAACTCTCTACCAGGGTCAGAGAGAACTGTTCTCACGTATCAGAGGGGGGGTTTTTTCCACTGGCTACTGGTCTTCGGCACAAAAAGGGGCACCAAATTAACCATTCTTAATGAGCTGTAAAGGCCCTCTTGCACTCTCCCCTTGTTTCAAAAAAATTGCAGGAGTATGTGCTGCAGAGATTGCTGCTTAATTAGAAAATCCAGCCAAAACCCAAATATTGTTCCAAGGACACAATCATCTTCTTTTATGGAGTAGATCTAACTGGTCTATAGCCAAAATCCTTCCAAAATAAATGCTCTCAAACTTTTAGTAATTTGTGGTCACTGAAACTTAAAATGATGCTTAAAATTGTTGGTCATCTCTAGTTTTCATGGTATACTACTATGTCAGCTTTAAATTAAGATAAGAAATAATTAAAATACATTTTGGCCCCTGAATTTTGGCACAAATCGTAGGTAGGTGCTAAACTGAGAGAGAAAAAAAAAAGACATGGCCCCTCTTCCTAAACTATTCATCCAGTTTTGATGAAACTGGACTTGTCTGATTTAGAATCGTATGAACTGCAATTACCAAATTTCAAATATTGAGGTATTATCTGTGTTTGACCTTTGATTTCGACTCTGACCTTAGATTTGACCTTCCTAGCAGAAGGAAATCTGTAATATATATCTGTAATTTAGAAAATATTTTTCATTTTCTTTCACAATATCCTGCTGGAAGTACTGTGAGTCATAGAACTTGCACCAATGAAATGCATATAACCTCTGCATTTCCTGTACTGGTGCCCTACATTGCTAAACAATTAAATAAGTTTGGTTGTGGAGACAACCATAGACAGAAATGATGAAAAAGTGATGAAACCAACATATCTCCATCCATTCATCCATTTTCTGCTGCTTATCCAATTCAAGGTTGTGGTGGGGGCTGGAGCCTGTCCCAGCTGTCATAGGACGAGAGGCAGGGTACACCTTGGACAGGTCGCCAGTCTGTCACAGGGCTAACACAGAGAGACAGACAACCATTCACACTCATTCATACCTATGGTCAATTTACAATCACCAGTTAACCTAACATGCATGTCTTTGGAATATGAGAGGAAGCCAGAGTACCCAGAGAGAACCCACGCAGACACGGGGAGAACATGCAAACTCCCAACCGTCATATCTACAGGTCATAATATTCTGGTTGCATAAGAAGAGACAAGAGTCACAATTCCTCTGACCACTAGGGGATTAGGTTAGGTTAAAGTAAAAGCTGCCCCTTTTGAAACGTCTTGGTTTCAGGGTAATGCATGACTTTAGTTTGTTCCACTATCACAGAGTGATAGTGGAACAAAGTATTTCCAGACAAGTCAGGGACTTCCATGTAGACCTCAGGTGACCGCAGCAATCTGCTAGCATCCAAAACAGTCACAAGGTGTTTTTTGGTACAGCACCGATTTCACCCAGCAACAGTCAGCAACCTCTCACCAACCCATTGGGGACTTGGGATTTTTCCCTAGCGATCAGAGTTTGCCAGGGGGTTGCTGACTGGTCTCTAGGGCTGTGGCTCAAGTTGGAAATTGTTCAGAATTATCTCAGTTGGGTTGAAGACATACTGTGCATTTAATTGCAGGTACTGTTATTTCCATTGGAGGAAATCTCAGTCTCGATACTACAGCATACAATGATATTTTATATAATTATATCATTATTATAATAACATTAGAGTGTTTCCAATTTTTGCTTTTGTTTTTGCAACAGTTTGTGCAGTCTGTGCACAAAGCAAGTTTGGTACAGAAGAAGTGAACTGGTCTGGCCTACCAATGCTGGACAAATCACTTGAAAACAGTAATCAATCATTTATTGCATTACATTAAATTCTCCATACCCACTGCCCCATATCTTGTATTTAAAATTTCAAGAAATAGAAAAAAGAGGCCTTGTTGTTCACCAAGCAATCACAACCACATTTTGGAGGGATTTACTGACCATTCAGCAGCAGCTTTACTTCAGCGACAGGACATGGCTCTCCAGAAGTTTAGACCTCAGCTGTGGAGTTTAAACACCATTTATCTCTAAATGAAACTAGGTGATTCCTGAATGCACAAGTACCCATGGCTAAAGTTAGCAAGACATTAAAAAAGACAACTTTGGAGTTACCAGATGTTGCAATTGTCCTGTAACGCATTACTACGCAATATGAACCTTTGGCATTAATTGGACAATTTACTGGGGTTATTTGTCTAGGGTTAGTTGGTTTGCATTCAAATGACTGCTGTTACAGTACTAAGCATGTGGTAAGGTAGGCAAAAGACTGTTGTTTTAGTTAAAATAAATAGACTGAATGAACGGTAGGAAACAGGAAACAAACTATAGTCTGCTTTGTTGTTTCTACCTGAACTGTCAGTTCATTATTATGTCACCCAGCTTCCTACAAGAGACAAGAGTTACAACTCCTGTGACCACTAGGGGGCTGTATTATTTGAATCTACACGTTTTGGGGCTCTTTTTGAAAAGAGAGATTCTCTTGTTTTTCTTGGGAAAATGCAAAACATACAGAAACATGCATCAAACATCCAGATCAGCAGTGGAGGTATGGGTTATTAAGATGCAGGAGGTCCGTTTGGACATTTTGACACATTTTTCTGCCATGATTCTGCTCTGTGATGGAAGGTACCTTCCTCTGCAAAGGAAGTATTTTATACTATGAGTGAGCTTTAAAAAGATTTATAAGAAAAATGGTACTTCATATATATTGTCAGGTTTCTTTAATTTATTGCTACTCACTGGAGACCACTGCCCTTAAGGAGTCTTTTATTTTGCTGTGCAGGGCAGTTGCTAATGAAGTGACAAACTCTAGATAAGGAAAGCTGCTGTTAAAAGTGTGATTCTTTTTAAACAATGTAAACACACTCCAACCAAGTGGTCGCTTTTTTTTCACCCCTAACATGGCCTTGTCAGCTGTGGGTGGTAATTAATTCTTCATGAGCAACATACATTTTTATCTGTGCCACACACAGATAAAACAAGGCCACACAGATGTTCATTTATCAACAATGCTTCCTTCTTTCTTGGTTGTAATTTGTATTTTAATGACAAGCAATTATATCTCGCTCCCTGCACAGGGATTCACCTTGATAATCTTTGATTCCTTTGAAGTCCATTTGGTTACGTTTTCCCGTTATTCTCCCTTTAGGCTTTTGCCTGATGTTCTCTTGTAACCTTGAAAACGTATTTTCCATCAGCATATCAGCATATTCCACATCTCCTTATCGCTTTATGATGTTTAGGTATGACCGCTGCAATTGTGTTTCCTTATAATTGCTTCGAGAACGTTAACCTCTTCTATTAATGGTGACTGCTTTTTTTTACTGAAACCAGTCTCCGAGGGTCAGTTTTATTGAATTGTCTTTTTGAATCTCTGTCTGCTCTAAATGGAAATGCATTCAGCTTATTTCATTTATCATACGCCTATAGTCTCCAGCAGTCTACTTTCACTCTCCCATTGCTCATAAAGAATTGAACAAATCATTTTATCCACAGTGGAGGGTTATGCTTGATGGCTAAGGATTGGGTTGCAGTTTAACTGCATTATTTAAGACACAATTATCTACTTAAATTTGATTGCACATAATAGAGAGTTGTTTCAGATGCTGCCCTTTATGTCCAGGACTCTGGTATTTTTATGACCCTAATATCTGCACAAATGCATCCTCTAGAACTTTGAGCTAATAATTCCACTGTGCATCTCAAATTGCTTTTGATCCATTAAATATTCAAAATGCTCTTTTGGGGGGATTGTTAAACTTTTCATATTTTCATTCAGCATATTGAAACAAAACTGCTTTTGTTGGAAATTCATTTCTTCCAACTAATATCATAGAGGACCCTAAGGCTGCAGCAGAAGTAAAGTGAAACTGAGAGGATCCCAATCTACCAATTTAGATGTTTTCTCATTATGATTATGTTGGTACCAGATATGTTAACTACAGGGAATTTTTCTTGGCTCTTAGGATTCCATGAATTGAAACTTCAGCATGAAAACTGAAAGAGACTTCAGAAGTGCTTAGAATCAAGAATTTGAATTACCACACTTCCGTAAAATCAGCCCACAGAAGTAGACTTTACGGTGCCTGTAAATTGCACATTTTACCTTCAGTCATGTGAAAAAGAAAGTTTTCACAAGACTCTGTGCAGCCCTGTGAATAACTAAGTACACCCCATGATTAAATAGCTCGCAGAACAACTACGAAGTAATCGTTTTCTGTATGACTATCTGTCTTTTATCAGAGGAATTGTGGACCACTCTTCTTTACAGCGTTGTTACAGTTAATTGAGGTTTGCGGGCACTTGTTTATACACAGCTCTCTTAAGGTCCCAACACAGCATTTTAGTCAGGTTGAGGTCTGGGCCATTGCAACAACTTGATTCTTTTCTTTGTCATTCTGTTGCAGATTTGCTGCTGTGCTTGGGATCATTGTCCTGTTGTATGACCCAGTTTCAGCCATCTGTCCAACAGCTAAAGTCAGACAGATGGCCTCACATTTGAGTCTAGAATACTTTGGTATACAGAGAAATTCATGGCCAACTGTATGACTGCAAAGTGCCCAGGTCCTCTGGCTGCAAAGCAAACCCAAATCATTACCCCTCCACCACCGGGCTTGACCGTTGAGATGGTGGTATTTGGTGGTATTTGGTGCTGATATGTTGTGTTTGGTGAAAACCAAACACAACATATCAGCACAAATACCAACCATCTCCACCACCAAATACCACCATCTCCACTTTGGTCTTGTCTGTCCAAGGGACAAAAGTCTTGTGGTTTGTTAAGATGCAACTTTGCAAACCTAAGCCGTGCTGCCATGTTCTTTTTAGAGAGAAGAGGCTTTCCCGATGGGCAAACAAGGCAGACATGCTCAGTCTTTTTCTTTTTCTAGTTGTACTGTCATGAACTTTAACATTTAACGCGCTAACTGAGGCCTGTAGAGTCTGAGATGTAGCTCTTGAGGATTTTGCAATTTCTTGCAATGAATTTGCTGGGACGTCCACTCCCGGGAAGATTGTGGCATTGTGTTAACACACACCTGAATGCTCCAGATCACGGAAGTGGTCCAAAACGTCTGCTTTTACAGAGGTGCTCTCACTTGCTGATGATCAGTTAATCAATTGTATTTGATTAGCAGCACCTGGCTCTTCTTAATTCCTATGTAAGCAGTAAGGGTATATTTAGTTTTTCAAGGGTCCTATGAACACCTGCTTTTTTATATGACTGTATGACTGTATGTAACTTGTCTTCATTTTTAGGCCACAAACATTAAAAAAAAAAAAAACAGCTGTCACCAACAGTACTGTTGTGCACTCAGGAGCATGTGGCACTACTAACAGCCCAATTCCCAATTAGATGCTTATGATAGCAAACAGAAATCTAATACCAAGCAAGCCCCTCTGTGAAGCTGTAAAACACTGCTTTTAGTTAAATGCTATGCTATTGCTATTATCAGCAAGCTAACATGTCCATGAAGACAGTGCTTTGGTTGGATAATAGGTTTATGAGATAAAATCTTGACCTTTTTACCATTAGCCTGCTAAGTATTGCTCTAAATGCTGAGCATCTTGGCTAATAGTTATGACATTAGTTTTAGAGGTATTTATTTCTGATGAACCAGAGTGTATTAAATAAAAAAAAGAAAAAAAAGAAAATCTGTTGTCAGTAGGAGTTTCTTAAGGATTAAGCAAAAATGTATATGAAAAGATCATGGTTTTCATTTTAAACAGACCATTTCATAATGTTAAGCATGTATTGTATTAAAAAGTCTTTCTGGCAGAAAGCCCTGATGGCAAACTTTGATACTTATCTCAAAATGGTAGAAGAGGAATTTTTGTTCTAAGCAACAGTGATAAAGTACAATTTCATTTTAAAAAATATTTTAAATGATTTTAATGATTGTTTTTCAGCAACTGTCCTGATGATGAAACTGTAGGACAGCCACGATTGCTCAAAATTGAAAAGGTACATCCTCACGGGAGTGTCAAATTACAAAAAGAATTCTGTATTGAACTTTAAGGTAATTTATTCCTTAGAATATGATCATTGCCTTTGTACAGTTTGGTACTGTGCATGTAGTGCAAGAGTGACACGACAGAATTAGGGTTCATCTTCTGAGGACAATAACTATCCACAGTGAATTCCACAAGAAACCTTCCTTCAGCCTTCCTTAAAGCCTCTCACCAGAGATTAACATATTGGTTTAGGAAGGTTGTCAGTATTATAAAGATTTATTCTGTGGTGGTCAGAAATATTGAGCTTTAAGACCACCACACACTTCAGAACATCTTTGAGCCTGAGCATGAGATGTCAAGGTGTGAATAGAAGATGCTGACATCCCCATCCAAAGAACCTGCCAGTAGCAAAGCAAAAAGGATAAAACCCACCTTGTCCTGCTGTAAAGGGAAAGAATACTGACTCGTCAAACATCTGTGCATTTGTCCAGTGAACCTGAAAAAAGAATCTCTTACACATGTTGCAGTCTGCTCAATGGGAAAAAGAGTTGGGGAGAGTATGTGATCCTTTTTATAGCAAATCAATGTTCCCCACTTAGGTGCAGGTTACATAGAGGTGAAAGTTTCCCAGCTGAATTGTGGCACATGATTTATCACAGTACCTCTATAATCTGTATTTAAGAATCCATTTCTCATTGTGACCATAATGGCATTAAGATCAGAGAATGACTCTGCAAACCCCTTCACAAGAGTGAAACTTTGACATTAAGAAAAAGGGAGAGCCATTCATCCATGATTTTGTGCAACTTCTAATGGTATCAAGACTTCTCCAGAGACCAATTTTCATTTTACCTTTAAAGTCTTTCAAATCATTAAGTGATTCATAGTCAACTTTTAAGTCTATTGTCAAATAATACCCAGGGGCACGTAATTAGTGTTTCAGAATGTAATAAAAATGATGCATTCAAAAACTTTTCTCACCATGCTTTCAGTTTAACTATGTGCCAATCAGTCTGATGACGATTTTTAAAAAGTAATAAATAAAATAAAATACAGTAAAATAAACTATTATGTATTATTATGCTGGGCCACCGCAGGGCTTTTTCAGATTTTTCCTAAAGCCACTCATCTTTTCTTGGCTGTTTTCTTCAGGTCACCATTTTGTTGAAATTTAAAGCTTCACCCCAACCTTTTTATTTTCTGCATTCATCTTTCCCTCTCTGGACTAATCTCTGACTCTCTATTGCATTAACACATCCCTACAGCATGATGCTTTGACTACTGTGTTAGGTTGTTCTCCCCGTGCCTGGTTTTCCTACACATGCTGTTTTGGGAACAGTGGCCAAAGCGTTCAATCTTAGTTTCATCAGCCTAAGACTTTGCTTCGCATCGTCTGAAATTTGCTTAGGTCCCTCTTGACAAACTTCACAGTGGGGTACCATGTGTTTTTTAGTGACATATGGCTTCCATCTGTCCACTCGACCATAGAGCCCAGATTGGTGGATTGGTGTACCCACAAAAACTCATTCATGGTGACCTTTGGATTATTGTTACCTCTCATGCTGAGGCCCTTCATCCAAAATGACTCAGCTTGGCTGAGTGGTCTGATCAGAGCTGACCAACGCATTCTCATCCTAAAGCTTCAAATACTGCTGTTCCACACAAGGTGTTATTTGACGTCAGTGCTTTGATCCACCTAATTGGACAGTCCTCTTTTTAAAGTTTCCACAGTAGGAAATTGAAGAAGTGGCAGTGGACTAAGTCACAAAATTGTCAGCCAGAGACACCATGTCATATTTGGAAACTATGTTCTGTGCTTTACCGTGCTCCTGACTGCTTTCAGTGCTGCAGAGAATTGCTTGTATCCTTCCCAGTATCTGTGATCCTGTCTCTCTTCAATTAGGCACTGGTGGACTCCAGTAAAGCTCTACAAGCTTCTCAAATAAATATAATATTTTATTCTTTTGTTTTTAATTAATTAGCAAAATACTCCAAAAATTGTTTTTGTTTTGTGTTGTGGAGTATTATATAGACTCATCAGAAAACTTTTTTTTTTTTTAAATGAACCAATTTTTGGTCACCCCAAAACTGCCTCATTTAAATGCTGCATGTTCTTAGTAGACTAGCTAGCTGGACAATTGTAAACCTACATCACTGTTAATTTTGTCAGTGAAAACTATGACAAAAAATATAAAAACAATGTCTAATATAAGAACAATTAAATGCTTAATTTAAAATAAAAATTTAAAAAAAAAAGATGTTTAATAGACAAATTGACAAATTCAGTGAAGAGAGTGGCTTAGACAAACTGTCAAGACATTGGAAATTATAAGATTGAATGGATTTACTGAAGACAGTCCTACTGTCTACTGCCAAGGAGAAGAGGAGTGCATTTTCTGTTAATGACAGATAAGAATAACTATGATACACAAAAACAGCAACAGCTGTAGCTTCAAAACACTTCAGACATAAAAATTCAAAACACCCATATGAGACCAAAATGCCACTGACAAAACCTTGACAAAAATATCTTACCCTTTTGAATTTAAACTAACAAAAATCAGAGGACTAAGATCAGACAAAAGCAAACACATATTTATAGAATGTGCCAGATTACCTACCATTGTTTTGGAGGTAACTGTGGTGGAAGTTTGATTTGTATTTTTTTATAGACTCCCTTCATTCATAAAAGCTTGTTTAGGTGTCTTCCATGCAAACGATGGGCGACCGCGGCATTCTGCTGGCAACCAAAGCAATCACAAGGAGCTTTTCAGTGCAGCACCCTCTTTGTAACCGATTTCACCCAGCGACAGCCAGCAACCTCCAGCAACCACTCGCCAGCTGGTCAGGAAATCCACATTTTTCCCTAGCAACGGGAGTTGCCAGGGGGTCACGGACCGGTCTCTAGTCCTGCGTGACTGAGGCCTAAGCCCACAAAGCCCAAACTGTATAGTTGTGGAAGCTTTGCAGTGTATGCACAGCACCTTAGACTGAATCTGCTTGAGTAATGTAAATTAATGTAAAAAATAAAAAAAAAAAAAAAAAAAAAC
>VUQI01011998.1:34024-56890 GCA_015106735.1 Paratilapia polleni
CATGACTACCTGTCACATCCACTTAGACAGAGGTGAGGTGGGGTGCTTTCTGAACCAAAGTGCCCTTCAGTCTGCTCGGGCAAGTACTCCCTGGGAATAAAACCAAAACCACAGGCTTCCACTCCATGAAACAATTCTCTCTGCCACTCCTCAGAGATGTGCCACTACAATCTATTGAATTTCAAAACAGACTGGCAGAGAGACAAAAGCTCAGGCCCTGATGCAACGTGTTTATTCCGGGTAATGAAATCTAGATTGTGACTGGGTCTTTGGCCATTTAATCTATCCCCTGTGTGATTTTCTGTGGGCTTGTCTGCACATTTAGGTTCACTTCAAAGGGGTTCAAATCCCTGACAGTTGAAGGAATGAGCATAGACACAAGTTGGCTTTTGGGCATTTGGAGGCTTCGGGCCTGACTGACCCACCACTTGCACTGGGAATCTGAATGCAGAGACTTACTCACAGGGTATTCTAATACAAGGACAACAGAATGGAGCATGTAATGTAATTAGCACCAGTAGTAAATTTTGTCTAATGATCTCTCATCTTTATCTACCTTGAACGAAGACCTGTATGTAAGCGTATTATCTTGTGACAGAGCACTAGTATGTAACACAAGGCTGTTCGTGCAGTAGACATACTGTATAATTCCCATGCACCTCAGATCAGGCTAATGCACAAGTGTGAATGAGACGTGGAGCTCTCTAACGAACACGATGTGCGCCGTCGGGCTGCAGAAGCCAAATCCAACAGGGGGAGATGATGGGGGTAAATCCACACTGTGGTTCTTTTCAGCTCCGCAGTGTGTCTCCGACTGCCTAATGAGGCCTTATTAATTCAGATCAGGGTGAATGATTACCTCATCATTCTCATTCTCCAGAGAGCGTCTTCTCACTCTATACTCTGCTCAGTATTTAAAGCATGGTAATCCAAAGGCCGTGTCCATCCATGAGACTTTACATATGCCATTTTGAGCGGGCATCGAACTGTATGAGCTACGACACACCTTTAATATGGTCAAGTTATACATGTTCCTGTGGGATGCAGCAATTACTTGGAACTGTTTAAAGTCTTCATAAATCACTGGTATCTGCTTTATCTATTCTCTTTTGGAGAGGCTGAACTCCCACTAGCAGCAGATCTCTGGCAGTAAACACAGAAAACCCTCCCCATCTCTGTGCAGAGACTAGTTGCCTAGCAATGAAGTCTCTGATTTTATGGTCTTTGAGGCTTACATATGCAAGGAAAAAAAAAAAAAACATCAGGATTAGGTTTAGAGTACTGTAACAGCCAGACTCTCCCTCTGTTTTTGCAATGTTATGTGGACATTATCAGGCCAGTGGTCTTTGGATAATGACAACAAAAAGAGTACAGACAAAAAAAATTACTGCATGACCAAAAGCGTAATCCTCAGTGAGTGGTACACTGCACATTGATACTGCTCCATGGGTGATATAACCCTCACAGCCTTTTGACAGAGTTAATGAAATATTACACAAAAGTTAATCTCAGAGGTCAACACAGAGTTTGTTGTTAATTACATTCACAGTAATCAAATTTAAAGCTTCATGGAGAGGAAAAGGAAGGCGCTAAATTCACCAGCTCAAATTCATTTCCCACATTACCTCAGTGGATGTTAACATTTTCATGACACTAGGTGATCACACGTGCTTGATTGACTGATTGATTGGCTGTTTTCGGTATGCTTAAAAAGGAAAAAAAAACACCATTAAAATCCATGCGACTCTCCTAGCAAGCATTTGTTGCTTGTTCAGATATCTTAAAGGACTTTTAAAAGGACCTCTTCTGTCTGTGCAAAATGCATCTTTTGCATCTCAGAGGCAAAACAAACTCCGGGGTGATTTTTTTTCTCCTTTTTTTTTTATTTTACAAGTTGCTCTTTATTCTCATTTCAAGTAAATTTTTTTGTTGTACCAAACCATATTTTTCACTAATGGTAACAACTAATTGATAATAGCAACAGAGCAGGCTTCTGTCTGATACACTACACTTACCACAGCAATGTATCAGTAATATAAGGTATGGTTAGAGCTGAAACAGGTTTGGCACTTTCAGCTAAAGCGGTGCTGGTTTTTACTGGTTTTTAACCTAGTGTTAACTGGCTTTTTAAAGCTCCTATAATGAGGCAAACATAATAATCTTCCAAATGAAAATGTAGAAAACAACAGAATCACTCATGGTGATGTATAGAGAATTATTATGTGATTCTATAACTTTATTGTGTGTTTTAACTCGATGTTTACCTGCCCAACCAGAACAATCGCTGTTTGTGGTCACAGTCTGCACACTCATAGCAGAGTTTTCTGTTGGAGCAGGTAGCAATTCTCAGTTAAATCAAATGCCTGCTTATGACCAAATACAACTCCTTCAACTAAACAATCCTATCAGTTATTTGTTCCTTGTGACACATAACCCCTTTTAAACATGTAAGCATAGGAGTGTTTCCACCTTTCCACTTTTGCCACTGGAGTTCAAGTTCTACCTGAGATTTTAAGTTTCACTTTCATTCTCTGTTTACTTTTGTTTTCATTCTTTGTTTGGGTGGGTTTAAGCTCAAAAACTACTTTGTTAATACTGGGAACAGCCTAGTTAAAAAAAATACGTAAAAACATCCGTAAAAAATTAATACAGAAAATTCCTTCATTTTAAAACCGTACATTGTACTTTTTTTATGGATTTTTTTTCAGTGTAGTGCTTCACTAATCTATACTTTTTTGTATTAATAATTAAAAATAGACAGAGGTGAAAGTAAAAAGGGGCATTTACAGTGGTGACAGTTGTGATATGATATCAGTACCTAACTCTGCAACTCTTTTTAAACTTTTTTAGAGTTTTTTGTTTTTGTTTTTGTTTAGTCTCTCTGGCCTCATCAACACCATTACTTTCAATAGCCGACAAACCTACTGTATATGTTGCTCTAAATGGCAGGCAAGCAAAGTTAACAAATACCTGGTGATCATAGTGAAGCATTTAGCAACTAAAGAGCCATTAAACCAGCTATAAAAATATCAACAAAATCTTTCAAAAGGAGCATTGGACCATAAGTTGCATGCACAGCTTTAAATGCATGCATTAATGCACTATTCCTCCAGACTAGCTCGTGCATGTGAATATTTGAAATAGTTAGTATTGAACTCTATGTACATAATGCCCTTTTAGCTTAAAAAAGTGTAGCAAAATTCTACCACAGTAGAGTATCTTTACCTTCAATAGTGTGACAGAACAGCTAGCTGTTACTCTTCACAGGCTAACATTATAAAATGTGGCTGAATTTTCCCATAAATCACACCTTAATGGAAAATGTTTTTTTAATCTATAGTAAAAGAGTGAGATTTAGATGCATACAATGAATTCTTTGCGTTCATTTGATATATACAGTCATGTGAAAAAGAAAGTTTTCATAGGACTCTATGCAGTGCAGTGAAAAACTAAGTACTAAGTGATTCAGCAGCTTGTACAATCCCCTTTAGTAGCAATAACTTGCAGTACTTGTTTTCTGTATGACTTCAACAGTCTGTCACATCATTGTGGAGGAATTTTGGCCCACTCTTCCGTACAGTGTTGCTTCAGTTCATTGAGGTTCGCGAGCATTTGTTTATGCACAGCTCTCTTAAGGAGAGCTTGCAAAACAAGCTAAAATCATTACTCCTCCACCACCATGCTTGACAGTTGGTATGAGGTGTTTCTGCTAATAAGCTGTGTTTGGTTTTCACTGTGCATTGGCACTGTGTATTACCGTCCATCCAAAGGACAATGACATTGTGGTTTGTTCAAATGAAACTTTGCAAACCTAAGCCGTGCTGCCATGTTCTTTTAAAGAGAAGAGGCTTTCTCCTGGCAATCCTTCCAAACAAGCCATACTTGTTCAGTCTTTTTCTAATTGTGCTGTCATGAACTTTAACATTTAACATGCTAAATGACGCATGTAGAGTCTGAGATGTAGCTCTAGGGTTTTTTGCAGCTTCTTTGAGCATTGTACGGTCTGACCTTGGAGTGAATTTGCTGGGATATCCACTCCTGGGAAAATTGCATCATTGTGTTACACACCTGAATGCTCCAGACCAGCAAACTCCCAAAAGTTCAAACTGCTACTTACCCTCTCATTTCCTATGGAAGCAGTTTAGGGTGTACTTAGTTTTTCACAGGACTATATAGAGTCCTGCAAAAACTCTCTTTTTCACAACTGTACATAGCACTTCACTATGTGTTAATATTTGAAGTTGATGATTGAAATCATTTCATGAATAGTGTGCAAATTCATTCATGAGTCAACAAGGTTATTTTTAGATCTTGACGGGAGTGACACTAAAAGAAAATACTGGCAGTCAAAAGAGAGGTTATTTCTCTGGTGCTCAGTTTAAGAGGTTTAAGAGGAAAACAGATAACAGAGCCTCTTTTAACATCATACTGATATCAAAAGAATCTCAGTCATGTCTTTTTAATTTTCCATTCCTCTGGCGATTAGGTAATCGACACTGGAGCTCAATGCTCACTAAAAGAGTAGCCTACCATAAAGTTCCCTGAAGTCGTAGGAAAAAAAAGTAGTACGCTGAAGTTTTGAAGACGCTCCTCGTCTTCATCTCTTCCCTCCATCCAACGTCAGACAGAACGCATGATGGTCAGCTTGTAACGCCAAATGAGTACAGCAGTGGTGATTTGAAAATGCACTTTATATGACACGTACCAGAAGAGAGCGTGAGAGCGCCTGCTTTGAGAAAAGAGTCTGCTGATGTTCTCCTGCATTTTTAATTAATTTCATCCTTACACTTCACCCCCACTGCATCTCCCACTTGCCAAAGCTCTTTAGCAAGTGAACCACTGGGAGAGATGCTCCACATTGCATGGCTCCTAAAAAAGCTGGAAGATGACACAGCCCCTTTTAGCTGGAACCATATATAATCAGTGGCGTCTGTGTGTGAGTGTGTTAGTGTCTGTGTGTGTGTGTGGGCGTGTGTCTTGTACTTTTTTGTTTTATCTTTGAGGGCCAAAAAGTCTTCACCAAAGACCAGAAAATAACATAAAGTTTGGGTCCTGCTTTTAATAGAAAGCTTTTAAAATTTAATTATGTATATATACACATGACCAGTCCTTGGACAATCATTGGCTTTTATATGCTTTAGTCTGTTAGCTTAGCTACAAAATCTGAATATGTTCCATTTTTGCAGACTATTTTTTTTAAAGCGTCAAGAGGCACATTATTCCCTCAAGAAAAATATGTCTCTTTTGTTTACTAGTTAAGAGATAGAGACATGTTTCAGAACTGATATTGTGCCTCCTTTTCTCCTCCTTGTGGTCTATTTTTGTTGGCAGCATATCTCTAGCTCTTTGAGCACAGACTTTCTGGATAATCTTCCAAAGTGTACTGTAAAGTTTTTAGATTGATTTCCTTCCTTCCATTTGGCCCCATTTGAAACTTCAGCAGTCTGTACGTATGTTACTCTGTGATTTAATCACACAGAATTGCCAGTGCCAACCTTAAGGGGGGGAAATCAAAGGGATTATTTTTACCTTTTTAACCAGCAGTGAGGATTTCATCTTCAAAGGTATGTCCTTGTAGTCCAGATGTAATAAGATGATGTTTACAGGATAGGATCAAATTTTTAAATTCAGTATTTTCACATTTTGAGCCAGGTTTTCCCGTAATGTAACGAGAAGCTGTTTTCATCATACCTATCCACTGGCTTAGGTTTTGACCAGCTGAAACATTTCATCATTTTGGCTGGAGAAACCGGTGAACTTGGAAGAAAATAGATGAATATTAATTAATGAAATGTGACATGAGCAACACGATGCAATTTAGTGACAGTGCTCCCAGAGTTTCAAAGACCACCCAGGTAACAACTGCTTTCCCTACATAGTAGGCTGTGGACCATATATGTACACATACAATACTGTCCAAAAGAATCACCCCTCACTTCTTTATATTTTGCTTCCAAAGAGCCAGACTATCTTGTATTTTTTTAAGTGGTCTTGAGCAATAGTTCTCCAGACTTTCTGAAGATCTTTCAAAGTTTTCTTTGGGCATTGACTGCTTTTTCACTCATTTTCAGTCCAGTCCTTGTACACATAACAGACAGCTTAGCAAACAACCAATTTTAAATTGCACGTGGTTACTGGCAGCCTGCTGCAAAAACCCATGTGTTCCCATTTCTTTAAAAAAAAATACCAAAGATAACACAGATTCACAGACATAAAATAGCATTTTTGCACCAACAAGGTGATTCCCAAAGATCTATTAGCCGAAAACTTGGCACATCTCAGCATGGTGTGTCCTTAAAAAAATTGAGGAAACTGGACAAGTGGAGGACAAAAGAAGAAGTGGTAGGCCTAAAAAACTATCTACAGCAGATGAAAGGCATTTGAAAGTCATGTCCTTAAGAAATAGGAAAAAATCCAGTAAAGACCTGACACAGGACCAGGACCTGCATCTGGCCCTTGAGCACTTCACTGAAACTTCATCACAAATGGTCTTAATAGAAGGGTGGCTGTCAAGAAGCCATTCTTAAGGAAGGAAAACAGGGAGAAAAGGCTGAGGTATGCCAAATTACACAAGAGCTGGACTGATAATCAGTGGTAACAGGTCTTATGAAGTGATGAATCCACATTTGACATTTTTGGTTCAAATTGTCATTAATAAGTAGGAGGAGGTCAGGAGAGAAGTACAACAGTGAGCGTCTACAGCCATCTGTAAACCAAGGTGGAGGCTCTGTTGTGGTTTGGGGCTGCATTTCAGCCAGTGGTGGTGGGATCTTGTCAAAATTGATGGAAAAGTACAGTCAGATTTTGATCCACCATGCAATACTATCTGGAAAGCGTCTGATTGGCAGCGTCTTCATTTTTCAGCATGACAATGATTCCAAACACACTGCCAATGCAGTAAAAGCATACCTGGATAGAAAAACACACAATAGCTGGCCTCCCCAGAGCCCGGACTTCAACATTATTGAAGCAGTGTGGGATCATATTGAGAGAGAACAGAACAAATGGTGGCCAACATCCAAAGAAGAGCTTTGAATGTCCTTCTGGCAGCCTGGAGAACTATTCCTGAAGACTACTTGAAGAATTTTCAAGAAAGCTTGCCTGAGAGACTTCAAGCTGTGTTGAAGAATAAATGTGGTCATACCAAATATTGACTTTCAGGCTTGTTAGAATTGTACAAACCATTTATGTTTGCACGTTTCAATAAATCATTGCACGTATTTCCCATTTTCCTTGAAAAATATAAAGAAATGAGGGGTGGCTCGAGAATTTTGCATAGTACTGTCTTGAAAATTTGTTGATTGGCAGTGTGTGTCTCTTTTCTCTAGGCTCTACAACAGAAACAAGATTTGTCTGCTACTTTCCAAAATTACAGTATAAATAAGAGCATCTCATGTTTGGGCCAATGTGGCATTTGATATGTTTAGATGATTACTTTCATTTTTATTGTCCTGATCCTTGATCCCTGACCCTTGATTTAAGAGTAAGTTGGTCTGGTTTCCCTAAATCTAAACCTTGTCAAGAAGAGAACAGCTCCAATGTCATCTTACAGTACAGCTCTTGTTACATAATACCATTTCTGCTGTATAAAATGAATGTTCAAAATCCATGCCCATTTCACAAAATGTTATGAAACTTAATATTAGAATAAGTTAAGGAGGTTTGGTAGAGTAAGTGGGTACCGTAATGGAACGGCTAAATTGGGAGTGAAGGCCTTCACGAGTATCGCAATACAAGGTCAGCTGCATGTTGTGTTAGTGTGTGTGCAGTGTCTTCACAAGACAAGAGCGTGTATCTGGTCTTCACACTGCAGTAGATCCTCAAGTGAAGAAAGAATCTAATTTCCGCACAGCTGAAAGGCTTGGGATGAACTGATGCGCAGAGTTAGCAGGCCGTGTAAAATTGACCATGAAAGTCGCTCATTTCAGATCAAAGTCAATACAGCCCCTCTCCCCTTGCCTGTTCAATGGCTTCAGTGCATTAGAGGTTGCCAGAAGGCTTAGAGGGCTCTCTCTCAAAGCCATACCAGTGACCAGTGACACTGAGATGAGGGCTCTTCTGTTCCTATGAGAAAAGATGACGTAATGGTTGCAGATGGACATATTTTGTACACGTTAATTTCAACAATGTAAACTGCACAGAATGATTGGATATTTAGTGTATGTTAGCCACCACTTATACCAAATAAAGCAAGCAGGCAAATTAAGAGTCCACTTTAAATAGCAAAACCAAAGATAAGCTGTCAGCCCAGGGATGCTTTTCTCCAATGAAGTTTTACCTCCATTTCTAGCATTTTTTTAATTGCAGAATAATTAATTATGGCTGAAGTATGAAACATTTATGCACGAAATGAAAATAAGATGAAACATAATAATACCATTGTACCAATACCACTGAAGGCAAATGATGCCTGTCCACCAAACTCTTTCAGGCAATATTGGGCTTCCAGAATAGGTGCGGGCAGTGCTTATCTATTTATTTTGCAGTGATCTGAGAAATGGTGCCACAGAGAAAAGAATTTTTTAAACCTCCTTTGATGCTTTTAAAATGCCACACACAGTGGCCACAAATGACAACATCCAGCCCCTATGGCAAAAACAAAGTGAATCCTTGATGTAAAAATCAAAATGAATAATTTGAATGTGACAAATATTTATCTACAAATCTACAAAGAAAATGGGTTTATCTTTAAAACATATGATGAGTTCTTTTTCAGTCCACTGGATTAAAACACAAAATATCCCTCAGGGTAACAAAATCATTTTAGAAAATGACACGAGAGCTGTTAAAATGTATGAGGGTCTCAAATGCTGCACAAAAGGAGTGTCTTTTTGAAAACAGAAATGGCATGGTTCGAGGAGCATACAGCACTGTGCAAAAGTTGAAGTTGAATTTGAAAGCATACAATGATCATCTGAGACTTCTGCTCTCTTTCTGGAACTGGAATCTCTCCAGTTTCCCAGCAGCCACCTGCATTTCTCTTCCTTCCATGTAAGATGAGACTTCTCCTAGCTCTTCTCAAGCAATTAAAACACAGAGAAATATAAAGTATGTCCCCTTAATTGCCTGAAACATTTTTAGGCTAATGTTCTAAATATCAGGAAATATTTAAATATTAACAGCCAGCTGGCTAATTAACGTGAATCTAAAAAAAAAAAAAAAAAATCTCATTTATACTAATGTTGATGCAACAAACTACAAAGTACTCCCTGACTTCAGTGGACCTTGGAGAACTTTTACATAGAAGTATGTCTGCAATGCCTCACTGCTTTCTACTCTTTTTTTCTGTTCATTGAACAAACTTCATTTCTGCATCACTGACTCAATCAGCGTTTTGTTTGTTTCCACTGTCCAAAACGTTTAACAGGAGGCTAGATTGATTAATGGCATTTCATTTTTCCCAGCATGCAGTGTGAGAAACCCTAGAGTGTTCTGATATATGTCCTCTAATTAGAGCGAGCCAGCTAATGAGCCTCGTTTGGGCTTGGAAAACTAATAAAGGAAATCTAACGCAGAGGTGATGCCCTGTGGCAATTAGATAAGTTACCAGACAAGCAGTATTTTTTTTTTCCAGAGTGCTTCTTGGGGCACTTCAACGTAAGAAAAAAAAAAAAACATTGTTAAGTGTCTTCATTACCTGAGATGAATTTGTCCGTTACAGTCTTCAATTGATCAAGATTGATCGAGCTGAAGACAATGATGAAACTCAGTCAGTGTCTGGCTGTTTAAGAATAGCCTTGTTAAAAAGTAAACCGATGACTATAATGACCTACTCAACTTACAGGACAGCTACGTTGCTGAATTTGCACCTAACACAGCTGCTGTTATCTAAACCACATCTAATGCAAATATCTAATCAGCCAATCATATGACAGTAACTCAATGCATTTAGGCATGGTCAAGAGGACCTGCTGAAGTTCAATCCAAGCATCAGAATGGGGAAGAAAGATGATTTAAGTGACTGGTCTGAGTATTTCTAAAACTGCTCTGCTGGGATTTTCCCCACACAACCATCTCTAGGGTTTACAGAGAATGGTGCAAAAAAGGGAAAATATCCGGTGAGCAGCAATTCTCTGGGTGAAAATGCCTTGTTGATGTCAGAGGTCAGAGGAGAATGGTCGGACTGCTTCATACTGATAAAAAGGCAACAGTAACTCAACCACTGGTTGCAACCAAGGTATGCAGAAGAGCATCTCTGAACACACAACATGTCAAACTTTGAAGCAGCCACTCCTGTCAGCTAAGAACAGGAAACTGAGGCTACAGTTTGCACAGGCTCCACAAATTGGACAATTAGAAACAGAAGATTAGAAAACGTTGCCTGGTCTCATGAGTCTCAATTTCTGCTGCAATATTTGGATGGTAAGGTCAGAATTTGGCTCAAACATCATGAAACAACATGAAATCTCGCCTTGTATCAAAGGTTCAGGCTGGTGCTGGTGGTGTAATGGTGTGGGGGATATTTTCTTGGCACACTTTGGACCCCTTAGTACCAACTGAGCATCATTTAAACACTACAGCCTATCTGGTTATTTTTGCTGACCATGTCCATCCCTTTATGACCACAGTGCACCCATCTTCTGTTGGCTGCTTCCAGCAGGATAACACGCCATGCCACAAAGCTTAGATCATCTCAAACTGATTTCTTGAACATGACAATGAGTTCACTGTATTCAAATGGCCTTAATTTCAATAAAGCACCTTTGGGATTTGGAGGAACCCCAGATTTGCATCATGGATGTCCAGCCAACAAATCTGCAGCAACTGTGTGATGCTATCATGTCAGTATGGACCAAAATCTCTGAGGAATGTTTCCAGCTCCTTGTTGAATCTATGCCATGAGAAATTAAGGCGGTTCTGAAGGCAAAAGGGAGTCCAACCCAGTACTAGCAAGGTGCACCTAATAAATTGTCCAGTGAGTGTATTTTTCACTTTTATCTTCCACTTTGAATGAGACTGTTAAGCACCACGTGCTATAAAACAGGGAAATGTGCTTCTTAGGATTTAAGCTTCATAAGTCATGTACATAATATGAAAGGACATTTGTCCTTTCATATGGTGTTCAAACTATGGTGATGTTCTTTGATCAAAGCTTTGCCATTTGGGTACATTTAAGGGCCTTACCAATGATGTTGTTCTTTAGCTTCAAATCATATGTACTTAATATTGAAGTCAAACTGAACCACGATATAATTTTTCCTTCATTATCTAGCCTGACGCTCATATTAGAAAATTTATGTCCTAACTAAGAGTAGTGTCAGATTTTGTCATTGTTTTTCAGACAACAGAAATATGTGTGTCTGTTGCATGAACTAGTTAATCTGTTGAACAGAATAAATGAATATGCAAAATCTGGAGGCAAGGGACAAGATTATTAGTACAGGAAGCTTCCTAGTTTAGGTTTGTAGTCTGAGTTATATAGGCCAATCACATTTGGACAGGCTGTGGCTGCATGCAGGTAAACAGTCCATGTGGAGAGCAGCAGAGGAATCCACTGGCCTAAATGCATTCCCAAAACTATCTAACTATTTAACTTCTTATTGATTTTTGTTAATTTTTCTGCACTCATAGCACATGGTTTTCCAGAATGACTTAGCGTTAAGCTTGTCAATCAAAGAAAAATATTGATTTAAGAAGGGCAACCCTGTTGAAAAGCCCACAACTTCTTGAATCACTGGAAAAAAAAAATCTGAGATTTTACAGGTTTGGAACCAGTCTTTACAAAACACAGCACGGGGTCAAATGTCACATTGTTGCTCTGTAAACATGTTGATTACTCTTTGCTTCCTAATGAGTCCAACACTGAAAAAGGTTTTTAGCATTCTTGTTTCATTGTTAATACTTTCAGTTGTCCTTAGGTCTGTTACTGTTACTATTACTATTTTAAATGAGCCATGTTGCATTTTAAGGATACATGAACACCTATGAGATGCAATTACTAAAGCGTAAATATATCTTTTTCTTTTTAATTCACATATTTTAACATTCCCTTTTTCTAATAAAAAAAATAAAATGTTTTTTATGGTTGGTCCTAATTTGCTGCCAAATACATTTCCACACTGCTGGTGTTACAGCTGATAGAACACATATTGATATTCAATTAAGAAAATTAATGTCACTTCGATGGTTCACTTCATGTCTCCTTTATCATAGACCACTCAGAGCTAAATGTATCAGATTTAACGTTTCAGAGCTTTAATGTGCTACTTACACCTTAGAAACAAATAGCAGCATTTGTATATTTCCCAAAAAAAATAAAAATAGATGTTCCACCTTGGCTTTTTATAAACTACACTTGTTATACACACTGTCACAGCAGGTTGTTTTAAGTCTGTTATCAAACGACCAATTCTATCTTCTTCCTGTATAAAAAACAAACCAACAAAAAAAACAAAACAGGTTGTGCCAATCTCAGACACTGAATAAAGCTGAAGGCCACAGGAAGTGTATGGCAGAGCTGTTGTGACACTCCTACTATAAATCCTTGAAGGATTACCAACACAGTTCAGGCAGGCCTGATGTGTGTATACTGTGTGGCACCAGCAGAAAAGTCCAAGACATCTTGAGTTTAGAGAAGGCTGATGCTAAAGCTTCCTGAACTGATTGCTGCAGGGCTCACTTTCGCTCAGCGCCATGGTGGCGAGGGACAACATAATCCTCTCACTGTTTGAATGACTCAGTACGTACTTCTAAATATGTTTGCGTCATAAAAAAAATAATAGATCAAATGTACAGTCTTCCATGGTGTTCAGTTTCTTTTGCTCTAGGGCACGATATGCTGGAGAAATGCTGACTTCTTCCAGCACAGTTTTGTTTTGTTCATCTTCAGAGCAAACACAGCAGCTCCATCATTTCTCCACATCTGTTCCTTGTGCTTTAAAACAAAATGAAAGCACAAGGGAGGTTGATCATTGGAGTGTGCTATTGTAATATAAAGGATAGGAGAAGTCTTAGAAGCTCCTCGTGATACGAGGCTATAAATGACCATGAGAGTGGGGTCAAACTAACACATTAGCATTTAGATTTTGTGTTTGTCCAGAGGAATGACAGATCAAACATAAACCATATAAACTGACAGCTGTAAAACATCTGTAGTATGCTTTTGAAAAGGTCCTGTGGCACATCTTGCCCCATAGGGGTAAGCTTTGCGATATATGTGTGGTAAAATGAGCCAATCCTCCACATCTTAAAGAGGAACTCCACAGATTTGACACATCACAGCCTATTTACAGGTTCCAGAAAGCACGCTGCATATATGAATACAGTGGAATAAAGCCTTATGTGGTTCCAGAGAGAGCTGCACAAAATATGTTAAATTACATGAAAAGGCATTACAATTGCTTGTGTAACGTCTTTTAAAATTAAATATATCTTGAAGTGTGGATTTAGAAACACACAAGCATACCCGATATCTGCTTGAGGCTAGACTCAGGGCTACATTAGCTCGATATTAGCACAACATACAAAAATCTATACGATTGTGGAACTTAATACGGAGAATACGGATACCCAACTTGCCGGTTGTACATCAATTTAGATTTTTTTTTTATCTGTCCCACCTTGAGTCTGACAATAGGAGTACACTGTTAGTGTAGAAATATTTTCCCATGCTAGTTTTTGGACTATTATAATTTGTTTTGTTTTGTTTTTTTTTAAATAGCAACACAAACATAATAATATCCCAAGGCTCTAAAGCGATACTAAGTAACATAACAGTTAATGTTTATTACATTACCATCCAGCAGGTAATAATAGTATTCAATAGTATTCATTTAATTTATTTCATTAATATAAATTAAATATACAACTAATAGTATTTCATTTAATAATAGTATTCAATAGTACTCATTAAATTAATACTACTGAATACTATTATTACCATCCAGCAGGTAATAATAGTATACAATGGTATTTATTAAATGACATGTTTCTGTCCAGGTTTAGTGGTCTCTATATTTCTTTAGCGATGGGAGTATTCACTACATAAGCACATCCTTCAAGCACAGGTCAGATGAATTTCCTGCCTCAGCAGCTTAAAAATTTGGCAACAGCTTTATGGTGGAGACCCTTTTAAGTGAGCAGCAGACTCTTGAATTTAGTCCTGCATTTCTTGACAGATGTGGGACGATGATTCTTGCTGCCATATCCCACCCCACTTTCTTCAATGACAGTTTGTTGAGCAGCTTGAACAGAGTCATTACAATAGTCCACAATGAGACAAAAGCATAAATGACTGATTCACAAACACAATAGAGAGTGAAGTGGAAATATTACTAAGCTGTCAGTTTTTAAGTCAGTTTTTTGGATTTTTTCTTGTCATAATAATCTCTGCTCTATAATGCCTCTTAACACCATGTTTGTTTATCATATCTTCATTATAACAAGACTGAATGTATTCAGATTGTGAAATAGGTGACACTTGTCACACCCGAGCACAGTTCAGGCTAAACACATGCTATATAGTTATGATCTTTAACTGTGTATTGTAGTTTAAAAAGTATGTTTTTACACCTTTATATAACAATTTGTCATAAGGCTTATGGATTAGGTATCTAATGCTTAATTGCATTCTGTTATTATTCTATTATTTTATAATATATAATAAATGCAAGATTATTAAATTAGATACCCAAGTGTCCAATAATATGATTTCCACTTATGGGGGACTGAACCTGTCAAAAATCAAAAATAATTAAAGAAATAAAAAGTTGACTAGAAAAATTAATTAATATGCCTTTATATGCAGCAAAATAATATGAAAAATAAATGTAGGCATTTAAATAATGAAATGTGACATAAATGAATATTTCATTTTTAATTTGCTTATGCATTTATTTACCTTTCTATAAATTCCCCTATTTGTTTACCTTTTAACTTTACCTTGTAATTTTGTCATGGTGTCAGTTCAGCGTTTACGGAGTCATTGATATTCCTTGTGTTTCCTGTTTAATTTTAAAAGTAATATTTTCCTTTTGTGTCCTTAGTTGGTTTGCTTCTTCTGTGTCCCTCCTTTGTGATAGCCTGACCAGCCCCACATTAGTTTCAACTGTTCACTGTTGCCCTGACCTCATTGTGGAAACAGCAAAGCCAGATTTTAAAAATATGTTAAAACACCAACACTTTAATTGCCTGTCAAGACCATTGGACAGAGATAACACAGCAACACAGCATGTTGTTGCACCATTACACACAAAGTGAGATTTACAAAATAGCTTGATAACAACACCAAGAGTTATATTTACAGGCAAAGCAAGGGCATCTGATCATTAATTAACAGTTATTAATAGGCTAATGTGCAGTTAGACCTATTGCATTGTAGCAAAGCAGTAAAACCGGTCTTACCTAGTGCTGATACACCACAAGTGTTCTTGCTGTTAGGATTCACACTGAGGAAACTTCATCACATCTCAGTTATCCAGTTACTAGTTTGACAAACATTTGCTGGATGCTCTCTTGGAAAAGGTAAGGTACTCTGGCTATCATCAAGTGACCTTTAGGACCTGCTGGCAGCTGTAGATTTAGATTTTTGCGCAAACCAACTTTTGCATCTGTCTGGGGGGCTGGTCTCAGCCACCCTTGCAGATGCAGAAGCTGGATGTGGAGGTCCTGGGCTGGCGTGGCTACATCTGATCTATGAGGTCGGCTGCATGTACTGCTAAATTCTCAGGCAACTTTGGAAAAGGGGAGCATGGCAGCACGGTAGCACGGTGGTGTGATGGTTAGCACTGTTGCCTCACAGCAAGAAGGTCCTGTGTTCGGGATAAAAGGATAAACGGAAGAAAATGGATGGATGGATGGAGCTTTAGAGGAGGCTTATATGGTAGTGAAATGAACATTCAATTCAGGAGCAACAGATCTGGTGGACATTGCTGCAGTCAGCGTGCCAACTGCATGCTCCCAACATCTGTGGCATCTGTGTGATAAGTACATTTCAGAGACACACCTGTGCAGCAATCATGCTTATTAATCAGCATGCTGATACGCCGCAACTGTCAGGTAGTCTTTGGCAAAGGAGAACTAACATAGACTTTTTTAAAAAAAAAAATACTCAAAATTTGGTAGAAATATGCTTTATGTGTTCCCAGAAAAAAATCTTTCATCTTTTACTTCAACGTATCCAAAATACGAGTGAAAACAAAAGTGTTGTGATTCTGGATCTCATTTCCATAAACCCAAACGCATGTAGACCTTAGCTTGCATGTCTGGAAGCATATGGGGAAAAAATCTGGAGTGTTGCATGCATGTAACAAGCTGTACAACAAATGTCCCTTTTTCAGATGCAACCTGGGAAAAAAAGGTTCTGTGGAGTAGAGTAGACTTGAGTCAGGTCCCCTGGAGTAAACAAAACCTAGATCCAAATATACGACACTGTCACTATGAACCATGAGGGAGCGGATTCAAAACGTGTTTAAATAAAGCATAGCAGATGGAAAAAATGACTGTCTAGATCTGTTAATGCTAATTTTAAGAAAACAAAAGCTTTGCCCTGATGGAACCATCTGAAACTCAACATGTAAATGACGCTGAGGGTCCAAAATGATGGATGTATCCTTGAAAGGACTCTCATAGCATACTGATACTGAAAGTCATAAAGGGTGGCAGAAGTACACTTACAGCATACCTTAACAAGTGTTTGTTACTCAAAACAAGTAATGTATTACACATTACTCATTACTTTTTTTAAAGTAAGGCATTTACATTACTTAATTAGTCCCTGGAGTAAGTAATTCGTTATGCTACTTGTTATATATTACTTTTGCATTACTCCGTAACATGGCCTGAAATGCATTGTCACACATTTACCAGTTAACAATATAAACCTTAGGCTACAGTCCCAAACACTGACACAAATCCCTATCATAATGAGGACATAAAATCTTTCTTTTTGTTGTGTAAGTATGAACACAAAGCCGACAACACAAAGCAAAGTTGAAAACCAGCCCAAAGAGGCTTCAAAGCGACGGCCACTGCAATTCTACTGTAGAAACACGTACAGGTAGAAATGGAGACTACAAAGCTACAAGCCTGACTGCTCATCACAGCTTTTGTTACCTGGTGATGATCAGGCTCTGGTTGCTGAGCTGTTGTTGGAATAGACTCAGTTTTAACATCACTCTGGGTTCCTTGATAGCTTCGTGTCTGCATGCTGTCTGTGCAGATGATGCTCATGAACTGAAATCAGCTGAAAAAAATAAAGGTATGTTTGATTTTTTTTCTATCAGCACATCATGCAGATAATTTTAGAATCTTTGTAATGCAAGTAATGACACAATTGTAACTGTGATTACTGAATTTTAGTACAGTAACGCATTACTTTACTGCTTTACTGAAAAATGTAATATGATTACAGTAAATTTTCTAACACATTACACCCAACACTGCCAGTTTGCTCCTGTTTTTAAGATTAAGACTATCAAACCAGCAGATCATAGAAAATGAAAGCACTGATTCAATAAAGAGGAAAAAAAAATTCATCAGTGTCATGTCTACATTAAGACTTCCTTAAAGAGAACCACCCGTGATTTGCCTTTTCACTTATGGCATCTCTATCTGAATCAAAATTTAACTTCTCATTAAGAACAGTGCCCAAACACTGTGGAACGCTGCACTATACAATGCAAAAAGCCAAAACTGCAAAAAGACCTGCAGAAAAATATCACCTCAAACTCAGCACAGCCAGATGTGCCAGCTCATGTTGAGAACTATAAATAATGGCTCGTGCACTATACCAACAAAAGAACAGCTCACAAGAGGAGCGGCAAGACAGTACAGAAGGTTAAAGGAATGTAAATCAGCTTTAATCTCACTGTAGCTGTTTTGACCTTATACATTTGTGTATAAATGCTCAGAATCCATTTTATAATGAGTCATAAAAAACAAAGAGTGCATTCATTATTTCAGCACAACAGATGGGTCAGGGTCAGGTCAGGTCTACAGGGCTGAGCATCCAGGATTGTCTGGGAAAACAAAGTAGGAACTACTGTATATACAGCAAATAGGAAGAGGACTGTTTCCTTATTGCAATTCTGTTGCAATACAACAGTGGAAATAGCCAACACCAATGGTGCCAACACAAACAATTAAATGAGAACATAACAAATGGTAGCAGAGTTCTTTTTGCTGAAGTCATTAATATATAATTCATTTCTTAAATACAGGAAAGTGAGGTTTAACTCTAGCAAATTTATACATTTATAAATGTGAAAATAATAAAATGAGGCTCTTTTTCAAATAAACTTTGATCTTTAAAAAAGAATCAAAAGTTCAAGTAGAAGGACAAAGCTAAAAAGGAATGAATGTTTGTAAATCTATGGATACATTGCCATAGTTTATGTTTATCAGACAGGATTGGGACACAATTCCAGGTTTATTTGTGATGGCAAAGCATTTAGTAGGTTGCCAGTGCATCAAATATGTAGCAACAATTTAAAAACAAAATATTATGATATTCACAATTTGCCTAACAGCAGTATCTGCAGCTTCCAGGCTTGATTTGTCAAACTCTCTGATCTCTGATGCTCATTGGCAGTTTTCAAGTCAAGTGATGGTAGAAAACACTTTTTTGATTTGCAGTATATCATTTGTCTTGACAGTTTCTCAAACAAAGGTTTAGTTTTCATAAAATTATGAGCGACTTAAGGCTGCCAAGGCTCAAGTTTATATGAAGGCTTATTTTATATGAAAAAACAGGTACTATTGCTGAAGATCAATCATTTCGCCTCAACTTTTTGTTTGGATCCCATTTCTGTCTCCATTCGGGTTCCCTTTCTGGACAACACATGCTTTATTAATATTAATTTAATCATTTTTAAAATCTCTTTATGTTTACTTATGTATGCATTATTGTCTCTTTGCATTTCCCCAATTTATTCCATTCATCCATCCATCCTTTTCTGCTTATCCAATTCAGGATCGCTGGTGGGGCCAGACCCGATCCCAGCTGTCATAGGATGAGAGGCAGGGGACAACCTTGACAGGCTGTCAGTCACAGGGCTAACACCATAGACAATATAAAATGTGGACGTAACTTCCACGTCATGTTTAAGTGCCTTAAACTTGCATTCTATCTGAAGACCACCAGATGGCGATAGCTGTGGTTGCAAAAAGACTTCCGGTCCTGCAGAAGGAAAAAACGGCTTTCTATCTTGACCTCTGTAAACACTTTCCTGATGTGTTTATGGGCTGAGTCACTCATTTTGGGTCATATTGAATAAAAAATTAAATCTAGTTTGTAAATCTTGGTCACACTATGTTTCAAAATGGAGGATTATCCGTGGTATTCTGACTGGCTAAGGAAAGTTTCACAGTCAGATCCACCCTTCCTTGTCACATTGATTATTTGAAACCAAGATGGCTATGGTGAAACTGCTCATCTCAAGGCTTCAAAATGGGACATCAGAAACCAGTGGATAATATCATGGTAGCTATGTCCATCTTTTATACTGTCTATGGCTAACACAGAAAGACAGAAAACCATTCACACTCATGGCCAATTTGGAATCACCTGTTAAGCTAACAAGGATGTCTTTGGACTGTGGGAGAAAGCCAGGGAGTACCCAGAGACAAACCATGCACGCACGCACAGGGAGAACATGAAAACTCCACACAGAAAGACCTCCAGCCGGCTGGTGGATTCAAACTTAGGATCCTCTTGCTGTGAGGCCACAGTGCCAACCACTGCACCACTGTGCTGTCCCCCCAATTTATTCCCCATAATTTATTTATTCCAAACTTATTCCCCCAAAATTATTTTTCTCTGTAGTTTTTTAAATGTATTTTAATGTTGTTTTTTTAATTATTATTATTATTGTTTGGGCAGTTTTGGTCCTCCATACCAATCTACCACCTATGATAGAATAATAATGATTTGAATGACTGCTCAAATTAGACAATTAATTCAATCATGAGACATTTATGACTCTAAGCTGGCTTAAGAACACATTAATGAATTAAACAAATAACAATGGCGTATTGTACAGCAGATGAAATTAATAATTACATGTAATGTATTCATGTATTCACTAATAAAGCAATTTAGTTATGATAGCATTACAGTGATTAAGCCTTATTACCATAAAAAGTAATCACTAAAGGTCTGATGGATTCCGTTGTAATTAATTGTCCATGATGTAGCCACCTCTCGTTGTGACAGTTGCAGTGTAAACAGAGCACGAGCTCACAGATAAGCTGTTGGAAGACCCAAACACACAAAGTAGAAACTGAAGGTTGAACACCAACAGTGAGCTGCACTGACTTTTTGGAAATGCACAGAAATAAAACACATTACTATTTTAAATCTTGGGAAGCAACCTACACACAGAAAAATCAAGCATCATAGTGTGTTTTTGTTTCACTGTTGCCAGGCGACTACAAAATTACTGATGATCTGCTGTCAGTCACATGGCCAGCTGTTATTTATTGTGTTGGATTGGTGTGATTTGGCTAAGAAAGTATTATATAAAACACGAGAATGGTTACAAAACAGCTCTTATTTGCGTCCAAGCTGTTGTAGTTCTCCCTTAAGGCCCATCTCTGCATTAATACCACTGGTGCACAGAGAAAAGGAATGACAAAACAAAAACAATGAGTTGAATTTGTTTCAACTCAGGGTGCTCAAGGCGCTCTTCCAAAAATGCAAGATGCCTAAAGCAGAGAACGGCAAGATGCAGCACAGCCAGGAGCAAACAAAGTGTTTACAGGACCTAAGGCCAATACATGAGGCAATGAGGCCTCTATCCTTTCAATTCACCTGCTTCTTCACACCTTCCTTGATTGCAGGCTTTCACTGCAAGTTCAACAATCTATCTTCATCTGTCAAAAAATACATATTCTCAAGTAAACATACTGAGGGCATCTTCCACTATCATACATTGCAATGTTTACTGGCCATTTCCAACAGCAGCTGACAGCAAAAACTTTTGTAAGGCAGTCCTGGTAAATCAGCTCATAACAGCTGATCCAACTGCCAATGAAAGTTGCTCATCCTATTAGCAAATCTCATACAGGGTGAGCTAGCTAAGGTGCTTTGGCCTGCAGACAGTTCTTGTTATGCAAGCCCTTTTGCAATCCTCAGGTCCTCCTTTTCAGTTTCTGATATCAGTGATGCCTGCTTTGTTCTGTGCTGATGTTCTCACCTTAGGCTTTCCACGTATGCAGATGGAAGGATTAGGGGGTTCAGGAAGAAGAGCCGTACCACCAAATATAAATTACTGTAGATGCCGTCACAATTCTCTTCTGTCTAAAATAGTCCTGAGTGAACTGTGGATGGAACATTTTAGTAACCTGCTATACAGATTTTCTTTCTAAGGAGTAGGAGAAGAGCAAGACAGAGCTAAGGTAAGAGCATATGTAATGTATGTACATTCATCATATGGCCAGAAACATAACAAACAAATGCTAATGATTTTTCTCTGCTGTTTCTTGTGAACTCTGTACAGTATTATGTGAGGTTTGTTTTTACAGCTTGGCCCTAACCTGACTCAAAAACCCAAAACAGCAGTCAGAAGACATTTTTCCATTCTTCAGACCATTGCTCTTTTCTGTCTGTTTAATTGTTTGTAGGAGTAAAAAAATATATACAGTGGGTTCAGAAAGTATCCAGACCCCCTTCACTTTTTTCAATTTTGTTATGTTGCAGCCTGATGATACAATCGTTTCAATTCTTTTTTTTTCTCTCATTAATCTACACTTAGTGCCCGATAATGACAAATTGAAAACAGAATTTTAGGATTTTTTGCAAATTTATTAAAAAGAAAAAACTGAAATATCACATTTACATAAGTATTCGGACCCTTTACTTAGTACTTAGTTGAAGCACCTTTGGCAGCAATTACAGCCTCAAGTCTTTTTGATTATGATGCAACAAGCTTTCCACACCTGGATTGGGGGATTTTTGTCATTCTACTTTGCACAGCCTCTTAAGCTCAGTCAGGTTGGATGGGGATTGTCGGACAGCCATTTTCAGGTCTCTCCAGAGATGGTCGACAGGGTTCAAGTCAGGGCTCTGGCTGGGCCACTGTAGGACATTCACAGAGTGGTCACTATGCCACTCCTGTGTTGTCCTCGCTGTGTGCTTAGGGTTATTGTCATGTTAGAAGGTGAACCTTCAGTCCAGTCTGAGGTCCTGAGCATTGTGGAACAGGTTTTCATTGAGGATATCTCTGTACTTTACTCCATTCAGCTTTCCTGCAACCCTGACCAGTCTCCCAGTCCCTCCTGCTGAAAAACACCCCCACAGCATGATGCTGCCACCACCATGCTTCACTGTTGGGATGGTATTGGGTAGGTGATGAGCGGTGCATGGTTTCCTCCAGACAGAACGTTTAGAATTGAAGCCAAACAGTTCAATCTTGGTTTCATCAGACCAGAGAATCTTGTTCCTCACAGTCTGGAAGTCCTTCAGGTGCTTTTTTGCAAACTCCAAGCAGGTTTTTATGTGTTTTGCACTGAGGAGAGGCTTCAGTCTAATAACTCTGTTATAAAGCCCAGATCAGTGGAGGGCTGCAGTGATGGTTGTCCATCTGGAACTCAGTCCCATCTCCACACAGGATCTCTGGAGCTCAGTCAGAGTGACCAGTTCTTGGTCACCTCTCTCACTGAGGCCCTTCTCTCTCGCTTGCTCAGTTTGGCCGGGCAACCAGCTCTTGGAAGAGTCCTGGTTGTGCCAAATGTCTTCCATTAGAGAATTATGGAGGCCACTGTGCTCTTGGAAACCTTCAGTGCAGCAGAAATTTTTTTTGTAGCCATCCTCAGATCTGTGCATTGCAGCAACCCTGTCTCTGTAGGCAGTTCCTTTGACCTCATGGCTTGGTTTTTGCTCTGATATGCATTGTCAGCTGTGAGGCCTTCTATAGAGAGGTGTGTGTC
>VUQI01012002.1:3307-15581 GCA_015106735.1 Paratilapia polleni
TAGCTGGGGGGGGGGGGGGGGGGGGGCTGGTGCCACCCCATGCCCCCCTTCTAGACACGCCCCTGCTTGGCTATGCTTAAAATCGCAATAAGAAAAGCATTCAGGAGCTCAGGGCTAATCAAACAAATAATGTTAAAAACTTGCTAGCCTAAAACACAGCGTGCAAATATCCCATTATTAAACACTGTCTTCAGAATAAAAGATGGACGTAGCAACCGTGACCTCACCCACTGGTTTTGGATTTTGAAGCCTCAATGTTACCACTTTAGTGGCCACAATGAGAAGATGGAGTGTTAAAATATCAGCTAACATTTATAAGCTCAGTTAGCGAGCTGCGTCCGTAAGCTGTACAGGTGCAACACACAGACGCAGACACATGCTAAAAGGTGCACTAAGTAACAGACTAACAGACTAATAAAATACTAGAGTTTCACTCACCAAAACTGGAGCACAGACTTCTTCTCTGTCAGTGCGGTTAACTGCACAGTATTTGTCATATAATTCCATTAAAATGCAACAATACTGCAAATTCAATGAGTGGCATTAACAAAGGTGAAACCGGTAACTCCCCTAAACTTTAGGCCCTTAAGTTATAAAAAAAGATTCACCCCCTTTACAGTAGAAAATGTCTCTCCTGCTTTGTGCTCTATCCTATTGAAGACATGTTTTCTTTGCATTCTTGAAATTGTTGTTACATTTCTCTGTGAGAGCACTACGAGCACACGGTTGCAAAGTGAGGTGAGCCAAATTCCCGCTATCCCTAGCAGACAGCTAGCTGTACCCACCTGTCATTCAAAGCGGCCACACCCATTATTACATCAAGCATTAAATGGGGATTGACTCACTTTTGGAACCACCCTCTAGTGATCATTAGAGGAACTGCAGTTTTTGGCTTTTCACTCACTTCATTCAGAAACCATATCTGATGGTGTGAACATGCAGCTGTCTATGCTGTCATGCTGAAGCCAAACAGGGAAAAGCCTTTCAGTTTAATAAGTGTAATTATTTGTCATTGTCTGTGCAGCGGATACACTACTGTTGCTACACCTGGCATTTTGCATCAGTTCAGGTCAGCAGAGGTGGTATTACAGGCTCATTACGGTGAAGCGTTCTGCTCCGACGCCTCCTGGCCTCCGCTGAGCCACCATGTTCAACACGCTGGATTAAGTTTCTGCTGCTAAAAGCTGCTGAGCAGAAACAGCTCTGATACACAGGCAGAGGAGAGTTCAGGTCACCCCTTGAATGGTGTCTGTTTTATAGGCTGAACTGCAGGGTTACATTACAACAATTACAATGATTTCACCTTTATTTGTAGTATTTAGCAGGGATATAATTCAGAGAAGTGGGGAAATAATGGGACAGAAAGAGAGGAAACAAATGAGGGTGCACAGATGTAGAAAGACGCTGAGTGATGTAGTCAAACGGAGATTGAAAGGCAGGCAGAGAGTTTTAAGTGGCTTTTAGGATCAGCGGCTGGGAAATTAGCACTCTGACATTATCTTGTTGCTCTGAGCGAAGAGGTGGACGACGGCCAGAAACTACAACAGCGCAACGATGTCCAACAAGAGGCCGATAAGCCACTTATTGTGTGTATGTGTGTGTGTGCGTCTGCTGTGTGTGATATTAGACCTTTTATCTGAGTTTTCCAGTGGTACTGTGTGGTCTCTTCAGTACAACACAGACAGATGATTATATCCCATCTCAGAGTGAATTGTGTGAATTTGTGAGAACAAGTTTCAAAGAGAGGACATTGTTACTGCACCACAGTGAGGTCAGTTTAATCTTTTAGGTCCTCTCGTCTTCTTAGAAAAGCAGAAACGAATAAAGTTTGATAAATCTGTGAAAATCTGTATGAAGTTTATGATTTATAAATACTGCTTTTTTGTTAGCAGTAGGAAGTAACTAAGTACATTTACTCAGATATCAGTTTTAGGGGACGTATGATTCTCCTGCACTGCAATTCAGATGTAAACTGCCCTTTTTACTCCCCTTTATTTGACAGCTAATCAGAATTCAAATATTATTTATATAAGTACTTTTAATTTAAATACTTTAAGTATTAAGCCCTGTGATGAAGTGATGACCTGTTTGGGGAGTACTCTCCTTCTCGCCCTACATCAGCTGCGATCGAATCCAACACCCCCACGACCCTGAAGTGGATAATCGTGGATGCCGACACAGGCAGCTGTAGCCAGTAGCTCTCTGCTACGCTTCACCTCAGCTAACTTGCGTCACTGAATTTTCCATTTATTTTTGTGGATGCAAGATCATAAACAACTTTTAACGCCATCCAATGAAAAACTCTAAACCTGATGAAAGTGTCAGCCTGTGGTGGGAGAAAAAAGTGTGCAGCAAAATGCAGTAAAAGAAGGTATGTGTTAATAAACTTTAAAATGACGTGATATAAAAATAAGCAAGGTGCATCTGTAATTCACTAAATGGGATACTTATTTTGGCCAGTGAAAACACATTTAAACAAGTGTTATATAAAAAAATTCACCCCCTCTACAGTTGTTATGAAGAGGTAAATTAGCTAGAGAGACCAAAACTGTTTTTGTAGCAGGCTGTAAACATGTTTATTTCTGCTGTAAAGTTGGACAACATGGGAGTCTATGGGCACTGACACACGTTTGGAGTCAGCCTCAAGTGGACATTAGAGGAACTGCAGTTTTTGGCAGGTGGTTGCCTCTTGGTTTTACATCCATCCACGCACTGGTTAGTTACTAGATGTAGGTCGCAGCAGCAGTCACATTTTGAGATGTTAATTCTAAGTTTCTGACACTGCAGAGTTTTTTTTCCCAGGTTATCGTTGGTCGGCCAACTTTAAAAAGTTCTCTCAGGCTGATCAAAGGACTAGACTTGACCAAAGATATCACCATGATTCTTTCATGTTGGTCATTTTTCATCTGGGACAGACAAAAATCATGTCTACCTGTCTTAACTGTCAACAAACCATGAAACTTTAAAGGTACCTCACAAAAATTATGTTGTTTATAGGAATGAAACTAAAGTTTCAGATTCACTCATTTCCTAAAAACACTGCTTACTGCTGTTTTCTGCCAAAAAATGGATAGAAGTGGGTTGGGTTCTAGTGGATATTACAAGGGGCTAGTCAAAATAAGCCACAATTTGCAGTTTTTGAGTTTGTTTCTAATAGTTTTTGGACAGTGGTGGAGCTTTGTCCTCAGAGGCATAAGATACACCAGACTTTGATAGACACAATACAGTAATAACGTTTTACTGACCAATTAAATGTCACAGATGTGGGACCAAAAAATGGTGAGGACAGGTCAAAAACAAAACCTCCAGGTTAGCCAGAACATTTTTACCGAAACGGTTTGACAGTTTTCAGACACACCTGCTTTTTTCAGGTTATTAAAAGCAGTAGTTTCTCCATGTATTTCACTTTTACCTCCAAATAAAGTTTAGATATTGTTCCCAACCATGCAACATGGTGCATTCCATTTCATCCTAATGAAAAGAAAAGAAAATAAGATCCACGTTTGCAATAGTTGAAATTATCTTTTAATTTGGCCTCACAGCTTTGTGCAGGTATCATGAATCAACATGTGTCTTGGAAAGGCAGAGCTGTGGGAGATAAGGAGCATCATTTTTTGCCTGCTGTGTTGCCTCGTTTACAGAGATCCACGGGATAATCACATCTCATTTTCTGCTCTTTATTCGGCCGAGGAGCAGTCAGAAAGAGATTCTCTCTTCCTTTAAAGCTTCCTATTCTGCGGCCTCTCAGCGCCATAATCTGCCGTCCCTATTCTGCCTCGAGGCCACATAGAGGCTCATATTGTGTGTCTGCTGTGGGAGCAAAGTCGCTGAGAACGCTCCACGTTTCAGAGGCCTTGTTTGGGCTGTTGTCGGCTCCGGTTACCCCGCCTCTCTCCCTCTTCCAAGGCACACAGGAGTCTTATTTTACCCAGGGAGCTCTCGTCTTTGTGCTGCCAAATATTGTCAGCCATTGGACAATAAAGGAGACCAATCTCTTCGCAGCTCTTTGAGGCTTCCTTCTGCCAGGAGAGCAGCATTGTTACGTTGAGGCAGCAGACCACAAAGAACTCTGACTCAAGAAAAACTGAAAAAGAAAACCTGAAGGTCCAAAGCTGGATCCCATTGTGGTTTCAGCAAAATTTTACTCACTACATTTTAAGTATTAACTCAGTTTTGAAATTGAGTGCTGTTCAGAAAAGGTATTCCAGTTTTAGAAGTATAAAGAACTTTGGTTTCAACCTGGATCTCCAGATGTCTTTTGATCTCTATAAAACAGTCTTGACATTGATACTTTTGTGATCAAAAAAAGCAAAAAGGTATATTCATGAGAAGATCCTCAGCTTTATTAAAATATTTGTGGCTAAAAGAAAATCACTTCTTTTTCTTGTCTCCCCCAAAGACAAAAGTAGACAAGTAACATGGACAGAATGGGTAACCGAATAGCTGACTGTTTAGGACGTCTACCACATTGATGCAAATACCCCGAGTAGCCAATCCCTGGCTTGATTCCTGGCTGGCTGGATGCTTTATTTGTGTGTCATTCCCCTGCTCTTCCCCTCTGGACAGTGGATCTATGATTTCATCTCTGTGGAGATATTCTTAAGCCTAGATTTTGTCTTATTGTCTGCAACAGTTCCTGCACACATTAAATTCAAACCATTATATATAAAAAATGGACGCCATGATGTCACTCTGGTTTTGAACTCTGCACTGTGAAGCTTCAACATTAGCACGTTGGCTGCAAAATTGTTTTTTTGGAGGCAGTTTTTGGCACTTGAGTACTGGGTTTATTTTTCAGTCCCAGATGTTCCCACCCACTGGTGCTTTGTATACGCATGTATTTACTGAGAAGGAACCTGAAGCTCAATGACAAGACACATTAGAGGCTATTAACTTTGTTGGCTATGAATCAAAGTGTTATTTCTATTTGAAATGACATTATGAAAGGTCTCTGGTTCTTTGATAAACTGAATCTGGGAGACTGAGAACACCTCCAACATGGCCATGAATGGATAATACTGACACAAGCAAACATCTCTCCAGATCAGCGCTTCTTTAACCCTCTGAGGTGAGTTGTCATCAGTGATGACCCCAAACCTAACCCCAAAAAAGTCAGTTTGGCCTTCTCCAAAATAATAGGTTGGGGCATGGTTACCACTTACGATGACTTAGACCTCAGTGGATTAACCCTTACCATGTTCATAATAAAACAGTCCTGTTCAGCAGTGCCAAGAGAACACTTGTTACAAGAAGGGACGCTAACTAATGGATGCCTAAAAAAGTTAATCAGTTATTGGAACTCCTCGCAAGTTCTTGCGAAGAGTTCTAGTAACGGGTGTATGTAACCTTCCTGTATATTTACCACCCCATCATATGTCAGTCAGTGGAACAGAGTAGCTACTTACCTAACCTCACCAATAGAAATTTCTCCTGTTATGCTGCAAGTTCCTGCATTTCATTAACATTCTGGTCACCACCTTATTCTCTTCGTGAGTGTATGATTCTTAAAACTTTACTTGCTGCTGCTTGCTGAGGTAGTGTATATCACATGATTTCCTCTTGGTCCATACTGTATGTGTTTTCTCTTCTGTCCCACTTCAGCCAGAAACTGAGTTTACTAGAGCGTGTTCGCCTTCCCAATGCGAGGCCATCTGTGGGGACAGGCAAGAAGCTGATAGGTAACGCAGACTCCATCGAGGAGAGTCCCTCCAAGGAGCCCAAACCTGCCGGCTTCAGTAACCGGGAACGCTTCCGCACCGCCTTCCGCATGAAGGCCAACACACTCCGCCAGAGCTCTGAAGGTATGAAGCTTAGAAAAAAAAAAAGCAAGGATGTGCTCAGAGAGGTTTAGGTTTTTTTTATATACAGTATATATAAAGCTATTTTATTAATGCAAAATTGCTAATGTGTTTTTCCCTCAGATGCTGGAGGCCTGGCAGATCCAGCCTTAGAGGAGCGGGGATTCCCCCCTGACATCCTCCTGGAGGAGATGATCCCCACGCTGAAACTGGTCATCAGGGCAGTCAGGTCAGGAACTGGTGCTTTGTGGTCCTTTAAAGTCGCTATGCACCTTTGTATTTAGACCCATGAAACTGGATCAATTTAAGAGTACAAAGTGATTAAGTTAAGAAGAGAAAGATGTATTTTAATGTAATGTGAGCATATGGGTGTGGCTCATACAAAATCAGTTAAGAAACTAGGAACTAGCACCAAGAAAGCACCTTAGAAAGCTGTCTTTGTTGACCCCTACTGGTTCCTTCATCTCAGTGCAGGGATGTAAAATTTTTAATCATGGGTGTGTCGGTCCATTGTAACATCACAGCTGGGTGGTGTACATCTTCACATTACTCCACAGGAAAGCCGGACAATATAGCAGGAGATAATGGACCTGTTTTAGAGACCTACAAAGTCTTCATTAGATGGTTGTTGGGTGTTGGTGGCATAAGTCTGAAGGCTTTCATAGTTTTGGGAGCTTGGGACCTGTGTTTTGTACTTTGTTTTTGTTGTTGTTTTTTCTTTTAAACTTACCTATTTGTTTTGTTTTCACTTGTTTTTTTTTACTTTTGCTTTCACTTACTGGTTAGGTTTAAGCCCTACAAAGTACTTGGTTAGGTTAGGAAAATACGGCCCCTCACAGCACTAGCCCTGCATGCTGAAAAATAACTATTTGGAATTGACATCCCCACCTATTCAAGGTCTGCCGCCAAAGGACATCCCAGCAACTTTGATAAAACAGCACTAATTGATACACCGGGAATGTTAACGGACTGGTTTCAGCTTACAAGTCTTCATCAGGAAGTTAAATGTGATAGTTCATCCAACGAGTTTAGCTCAGATGTATTTCAGCCTAAAAGCCTTGACTCCCTCATGATGTCTTGTATCCTGAAAACACGTCTTTTTTTTTTTTTTATTATTAAACATGATCGTGGCATTAGAATAAAGACAGTTTAATGGTTGCATAAAGGAGATTGCCTCTGAGTTTTCTTGATTCTTTTGAGTTTTTTCTACACATTGTGTTTCACCCCAGAAGCCTCCTCAGTTGTAAATGACTAGTGGGGAGGTATTTACAGTATTTATGGCCACATGTGGGTCAGTACTCAAATGAACTAAATTTTCAGTACTCCTCACTGTATGGGCTTTGAAAACAGTCTGCAGGAGTACAAAATTCAACACAGCGCGAGCTAAATAAACCAGAGTGTGAGCAGAAATCGCACGCTGACAGCGCAGTGGTAAATCTATAGGCCAAACAGCTGACATAATGCAGGAATTCAATCTAGTACAAGGGCCTGTGAGATGAGTGATTAACCCTGTGAAAGTGCTGCTTCCTTCCACGCCATTATACTGGGGCTGAATGGGTTTCTGAATGGGATGCTCAGATCTGGAGGGTTTTAGTTTCAGGACCCAAGACTTTCTGCCAAACACTGGAGCTTGTGCAGCAGCAGTGGCTGACTCTGGCAAGAGTCAGCTGAAAGTAGGAGCTCTGTGGGAGAAAAGCAGGAGCTCAGGGGGTAGCAGGGAGGTCTCAAGGTCGAGAGTCTTTTGAAAGGACAGAAAAATGCCAGGTATAATCTAATCCAAAGCAGGGAAAGTGATAACTCAAAAGATTTCTGTGAAGGGTGCAGAGATTGTATATAATTAATGGACTCTGCCATTGTGAGGTCACCCGTTGGTTTGTAAAGTCCTGTGAAGAAAAGCACAAGACTTCACAAAGTGACGTGTTAGCTGCTCCAATAATACTCTTTGAGGTAAAGAGGTATTGCCTACACTTAGTTGCTGACTCAGTTGAAGGAAGTGGTGTATCGTTGGGTTTTGTTCATTAGTGAGCTTGGACTCGCTTGGATTCAGTAGGGGGTTCGGAGTGCTGCTTTTTGACATCTAAAGGAGTGGAAGTGGTTTGGTCAGGTGATCAGATGCCTGTTGGTTACCTTTAGAGGCTTTCTGGAAATGTCCAGCTGGGAGGAGACCCTGGTTCAGATCAAAGAATGTCTGGAGGGATTATATAACACCTATATCCTGAGAATATCTTGGGTCTCCCAAGGAGGCAAGGAGGTGGACATGGCCTTACCAATGTTACCATAGCTCCAGTTCGGTACTGCAGTGATGCTAAACAGGTATTTGCAGATGCCACTTGGGTGCAGTGTCAGTGTCAAAAATATGAGGAACAACCAGAAATGTAGCTCCTCTTGTTTGTGTTTTTGTGTCATTTTGATCTGCACCTACCGCTGAAAAAACAAAAGTCATAATGGACAAAGAACTTAATTGTTTTTTAGTGAAACTGTAAATTAAAAGTAATGACGTAACCTCAGAGATTGTTATTGGACTATGAGACCTGGACTTTTTTTTGCACTTCTTTGTGGTGAACTCTGCTGTGGTTTTCTGGTTCAAGTTAACCTTTCAACCAATCAAACTTCAACCATGGGCAGTGGCAATGTGCCTTTTGCTTGTGGGAGGACTCTGCAGCCTTTCCATTGGTTGAATTCCCACAATCCTTCTCTCTGTGTAGGTAGAGTAAATTGACAGAAACACAGGATCATAAATCGATTTTTAGCTTGCTTCCACAAACCTCTTTAACACTAACATGGTGCCAGTACCAGTGCTGATGTTACTAGCGGAGGTTGTGGTATTTTCTTTGGGAAGAAAATCGTGGTGTACATAATTTGCTAATCATTGAGGAATTTCTGGTATTAGCTCCTCCCATAGCTGCTGGTGGCTCCAGCTCTGGGCCCAGGAATTTTGTGTTGCTGTGGTGGTGCCAGCTTTTTGGCACCTTTCTTGGTTGAAATGTGTGTAATCCATTTTAGATTCAGCACTGTGTCAGTGGAGAAGGGGTAACAGGAAACAGATGAACATTAGCAGCTATAAATGGCTCCTGCTTAGAACAAATTCATTGATAATGTTAAGGTCTAAACCAGGTAAATGCTCAGGAGAAGTTATGTGGATTTGATTGATTCTTGCATTCTTACATCCCTATTTCCTGAAAAAAACATGCATATACAATGAAGGTAAGTACAGTAGCTCAAATTTTAACCAAGATGTTGTGTCTGATGTATGAATGCTGTTGTGTTCCAAGCTTGAAAAAATGTTGCTTTCTTATTTAAGTGTTTGAATTTTAACTTTTTGTCCCACAGGATCATGCAGTTCCTCTTGAACAAGAAGCGGTTTAAGGAAACTCTGAGGCCTTATGATGTCAAAGATGTGATTGAGCAGTACTCTGCTGGACACCTGGACATGCTCTGTAGAATTAAATACCTCCAGACAAGGTGAGTTACTACTTTACAAACGAGGGGGCCTTGCTTCAGTTTGAAACAAGCAAATGTCTCCTTTTCTCATATTCATTCTGCTTCTTTTCTTTTAAGGATCGACATGATTCTTGCCCCTGGACCCCCTCTCACCCCCAAACACAAGAAAACTCAGAAAACGCCCTTTACATACCCGCCCAATCAGTCACCCAGGTACTGTCACACTGTTCTGAATGACTAACAAGTTCTAGAGTAATGCTAACTTAGTATAAAGGCTGGTATTTATTGTCATTTGAGTGTCATAACTATGAATTTATCTTAAACAGTTGGCTAATTTTCCCTAACAAATGTCTGTGAAGTCCATATTTACCCAGTGTCCCTCTGTTCCAGGCATGAGTCCTACCTAGCCAAAGCCGCCTCCATGCCAGATGCCGAAGACCAAAGCATGATGGGCAGATTTGTCAGGGTGGAGAGACAGGTAAGAACTAGAACTGAATGTTAATGTTTTTTTCCATTAAAGCATTTTCTAAGCTATAAAATTCCAAAAATTCTTCTGAAAATGCCAAGCTGCACTTTTAGAAAACAAAGTACCCCTGGAGATAAAATGGCTTGTCCATTGTACCCTTGACAAGGGGTACTTAATTGTACCCTTGAGTTTTGTACAAATTATACAAATTGGATCAGATAAAAAAAAAATATGCTTTTATGATTTTGTGCTGTCTGTCTTTCATATGCTGAGAGTCTCTCTCCTGCATCATGGTGCACTACACATGGTTGTCTTTACCTGAAGAAGTGTTATCATTATTATTATTTGTTGGTGGTCATGGGGTGTGTGGTTAGCTATTTAGATGCTCTTCTTTAGTAAAAGTAACACCATACTATGAAAACACTTAACTACAGGTAAAAACTTCGTCTCAGAAGTCTGTCCTCGCTAAAGTGCTAAAGGAGTTATTAAAAACTGTTTTATTCTACACTCTCACTCCTTTATGTCACACATTTTGGCCAAGGTGATTAGTAAGAGAACGCTTACCTGTTATGCGGTCCACCAGTTTAAATGTGTCTCTGTCCCAGGTGGAGGACATGGAGAAGAAGTTGGACTTCCTGGTGGACATGCACATCCAGCACACTGAACACCTGCAGGTGGACTCTGCCGGCTCCGCCCACATGACCCTGGAGACCTGCGATCCTACGACGAATGGTGAGATCAGACGGGTTTTCCTCAACTACGCCGAGACATTCCCGCACATGTCGTATCAGGTACCTGTCAGCAAGGTGAACCCATATTACGGCCGAGGACGAGGAGGCAGAGAGGGAGTGGGGTTGGCAGGAGGAGGAGGTATCGCCCATCCAGTTCATCAACCCCAACCACCACCTCAAGCAACCATCCCCACCTACACGGAGCGTCCCACAGTGTTGCCCATCAGCTCCCTGCAGGACTTGTCGGTGGGGGTGGGTAGGACCACAGGGGGGCAGGGGGGTGACTCGCCGCTCTCCATGCTATCAGTTAACCATGAGGAGCTGGAGCGCTCGCCCAGCGGGTTCAGCATCTCTGGGGAGCGGGAGGGGGAAGAGAACTTGTCGATGGGGGCCGGATTGGCCACCGGAGACCCCAGCTGGACAAGACCCAGGCCGAGCTACCTGGCAGAGGGAGAGACGGACACAGACACAGACCCCTTCACGCCAAGCGGGGGGCCTCTGCCCCTCTCCTCCACTGGGGAGGGATTCGGCGACGCTGTGTGGACCACGCCACCCTGAAAGGGAGCAAATACCACACGGAAATCCACCACTCTGAGTTAAGATCTTAAATTCAACCCATGCCTCTAAACCCAGACCACTGGGTCAAAGCCACCCCTGTGGACTGAACCGTTGAGGAGGAAAGGTGGGTCTTATCCGAGATCATCGACCTTCAGAGGCCAACGCAGATGTCATCATCCGGCCTGCGGTCCAGACAGAGAGCCATGGCACTGAGACTGCCCAGAAAAAAAAGGGAAACCAGACCATTTGTAAAGTAAAACTCTGTACAGTGCACTCTTCGCAAAACTTTAGCTGAGATTTAAAAAAAAGAACATATACATACTATATACACCCAAAAGCTTTATTGCTGCAAAGCCAACCGCACTGCATGTAACGCATGCGAATTTTAGTGTAGTCACTGCAAAGTTCAGGATATCAGGAAAAGGAAAAAGAGATTGAATGGATACATATACTTGCTATGCCATTTTTTAACACTTATTTTTTTATATGAATACATTTTCATTGTTTTTTTGCATGGTTTGCATGATAATGCACCATTGTAGGGGTGACAATTAGAAGGTGATCCTGGAACCAAAAGTCTCCTGTCTCTTTGTTGTTTGCTGAGTGTGTGTATTTGTCTGAATGTATGTGTGTCAGAGCACTGAGAGAGGGACTTTGGTAATAAAACACTGGCTAGTTGCTGGCAGTCATGTTTCACCATTTCTGCTTTTCTCACGTTGCTCTAAAAGCTTTCCGAGGATCAGTTCTGTCCAGAAACCAGATTTTTTTCTGATCCCAGCGTTTTGTTTTCACACCACTTTGCTCAAGTTGTGTGTCACCACTTTATGTTTACTGATTTTCCACTTGAAAATTTAACAGAATTTGAAACACTAAATCTCTGCTGCTTTGTTGGCACATGAATTCAGGGATATAAACCACCTGTACGTCTTTAAGTTTGCTGAGCATTTCGAAGTTCAGCTTCTGCTTGAAAATTATTCAGCGCATGTTATCGATGCAAAATAGTGGCTTAAATTTCCAGCACTAACACTAAAAAGATTCTTACATAAAAGGAAGCACTATGGGTCTATCCCAGTACCCACACTTGCGGTCTTGTAATAGAAACATGTTTTTTGAGACATTTCTCCAGTTAAGCTTGCAAATATGTCCAACAACTCACCGTGGTCAAGTGCTCCACAAAAAAAATCCAGCAACTCCCTCTAGTGCAGCTGCAGGCCAGGCCAGATGGCTGCCCCTCCCTGAGCCTGGTTCTGCTGGAGGTTTCTTCCTTTTAAAAGGGAGTT
>VUQI01012002.1:15601-27889 GCA_015106735.1 Paratilapia polleni
CTGTCTCTCTCCCATAGGTGTGCCTTTTTGTCCTGTCTCGCTCTGCTCTCTTCTGTTTCCCCTCATCCCCAACCGGTCGCGGCAGATGGCTGCCCCTCCCTGAGCCTGGTTCTGCTGGAGGTTTCTTCCTTTTAAAAGGGAGATTTTTCTTCCCACCATCGCCAAGTGCTTGCTCATAGGGAGTCGTCGGATTGTTGGGGTTTCTGTCTAATATCGCAGGGTCTGTCGCCTACAATATTTAAGGGCCTTGAGGCGACAGTTGTTGTGAATTGGCGCTATATAAATAAAAGTGAAATTGAATCTAAAACATTGACCAAAAGTCGACATTTTTATCATGTGACATTGCAAGGTTATGCAGAACTTCCGCAGATGGTTGTATCCATTTCTCTTGAGACTTTTCTTGAATAATATTGCATAAATTAATAGTGGGTTTGTAGCTTGCTTGCTTGCTAACACAGACAGTTTGCTTTGTTAGCTGTTGCCGGATTTATGCAATGTAGCTAAACTAAAGTTAGCCGGCTAACCTTACCTTCTTGGTAACATTATTGCTTATTTGTGTAATACACAAGTTTTGACAAGATTGTACTGTCTCAAATCAATCACTGTGAGTTTTGCAATTAGCAGAAATGAGGTCTGAAAATCATTGCAATAGTTACATTTTAGGAACTCATAATGTTAAATTCTTTTACAGTTAAGATGACAATTTAATGCTAAACAACACCACAACATGTAATGTTTTACCTGCAATGCTTGGAAAACAAATCTACTGCTGCTACCTGGCTAGCTAACATCCATTCTTTGTCTTCCGCTTATTTGAAGTCAAGTCATGGAAGGATTCGTTGGCATCATAATCAGTGTCAGTGTTGTATCCTCCTACTTACTGACAATAGGTCAGCTACAAATTTCAAGACAAATTGTTGGGTAGTCCCTCCCTATCCGCTACAAAGCCAAGATGGCTTAAAATTTAGTGCAAGAAATGTGCATCGTTCCAAATTCAACTTTTTGACCATTGAGGACACCATACAGGCACTCATAAAGTACTTCATATAGCTGTACTTGACAGTGTTGACACACTCGTACAAAAACAGCAAGTACTGAAGTTCAGTTCAATTCTGTTTTATTTATATAGTGCCAGTTCAAAATAACAGTCTTCTCAAGGCCCTTTGAGACACGGGGACTATCTGAGTGGAAAGGCTAGTTGGCTAGCTTGTCAAATTACTAGCTAATATGAGATTACTAACTTATGTATTATGCCAAATAATTGATTTTAGGCAACAATAAATGGTTTAGCTATAAACAATAAACATGTATAACTAACAATTACTTTCTACAGTACTAGCCAAGAGCAGTGGGCCAAGGGCAAGAGAAGTTAACCAGCTATTTGCAACTTAGCTACATTGCATTTGTCTGGCATTTTAACTTTCTTGTCTTTATACTGTCTCTCTAATACAGTAGCTTATATATGCTGGTTTATCAGTTGTGGTACAAGATACATGATTTATAGTTCACACAATAGTGCAACACAACAGTGAAGGACAGTCTTACCACTGTTTTGACCAATGTTAGCACATGCCAGAAACACAAGCAACAGGATGCTAGCTGCAGTTCACGGTTTTCTAAATTTTAAACCTTTAATTTCTTCTAAATTGTATTAGTTTTGTTATCTCCTCAGATTTTAACAGACTTTATGGTTCATTGGTATGCTTTTTTTATCCATAAATTGGTTGTGCTATAGAATATTTGGAAGACTGACAAGATGTCCTTATTTATCCAAGATGTGGCAATACTGGAAATTTGTCACATAAATATGCACTAGCTGACAAACCAGTACCGCAAGTGTGATTATTGGGACAGTCTTTTCTTTCTCAGTTAGTTTAAAACTTATTTTTGTCACAGTATGTTCTGTGATGTTCTCAGAACCACAAACTGCAAGAAATTTAATGCATTCTCATTCTCAGGCATTACATAATGCTGTTTTGTCAGGTGGCGTAAGTGTCTCACCAGGTGTGTTTTCACCTTGTACGTAATTGAGACTCGCCCACAGCTATGACACGACATTACTAGATGCTCTGGGAATCAAAAGGGCCAGAAGTTTCTCTAGCTGTATCTGTTTTTTTTAAATATGATCTAAAGAAAGCAAACAGAATGATTTTCATTGAATTTTAGATATAATTTCTACTGCAAAGCTCCAATAAATCTGGTATGGCAGCTAAAAAACGTATTCCACAGCTGCACCCATGTGCTATAACTCAAAGTAACTACTTCTGTCTCTTTTAGCAAGAACAGCAAGAAAACAGCCTAAAACAAACAAACTGAATTTAGCTTTTCTACACTCTGATGAATAATTAAAATTTTAGTTTGAATTAAATGCAACTTTAAAACTGCTATATGGTTCAGGGCTGCATTGTGAGCAACTCGAATGTCCAGTTAAGAACACAAAAACCTCATGCTGAAAGGAAATAACGGTACATGATGGCGGCGCTTCCTGTTATCAATTCACAGGTATTTTTTAAATCAAAACACCACAAAGCCAGACCTGACCACCTACTGCAAATAAAAAGCTTTACAGATGATCACATATAGGCCTAAAGTGTATTTACTACCTTAGATTTAAGACGACACTGATACTGAATGTAATATCTCACAATATGTATACACATGAACTATTATTATTATTAATACACAGTTATAGCATGTTCAGGCACCTTCAAAGTTAATTTGCGGAGGGGTCTTCCACACCAGGCTTCAACTCTACGTTTCAGTGCTTTGATGACTTTTACTGTTTATAACCTGCTTAGAGTGCAATCACATGAATCTTTTCTAATGCAGTTTGCTTTTGTTTGTTCAGTTTCCTTGCATTAATTATTTTTAACTATTGTGTTCAAGATAAAGCCAGAGGTTGATTGGTACGTTTTGGTTTAGTGGCTGTAATGGGAGTGACTAGGTGGTTAATTTCTGTGTTTACTATTGGTCTGACTCGGAAAAAATCATTTAAGGTGATTTTTGGCATAAAAAAAAAAGAATACACTGTGTGGAAGGCTACAACGGGGAAGCAGAGTGCAAAGCTGGAATAAAGCACTGAGCCACATTATTGAGAACAACTCAATGTTAAAATTTAACCCTGCAAATTTTAAGTGGGATGATACACAGCAAGCTACAAAAATAACAGAACAGAGGTGATGAAAAATGTGTGGTATGTTTCATTTACTGATGCTGTTTATTTATTTATTGTGCTCAAATGTTTGTTAATTCTGAGCCATCGTTTGGTCAGTCTAACAGTGACTATGTCTGAGTTGTACAGATAGGTTTTTGAACTGATGTCCTAACTTTGATCTGGGTAACCCTAAGCTAGTTCGTTGACTGGCTGTGTGGTTCACTGAGGGGATAACGGATATCTGGTTCATCTGCTGGTTGTCTACAAATGCAGACACATATGTAAAAAGATAACAGATAGCTCTCCACGCGCACCGTTTACCTGCATGCAGCCAGAGTCTGCTCAAACATAATTGGTCAGTACAACTTATACTACATCCAGAAACCTACCACTTGTCCCTTGATTCTGCATATTCACTTGCAGTTATCTGCTGGCAGAGATTATCCCAGCCTTGGCCCATATTCCAGAAAATTTTCAGAGAAAGCAGCATTTTTAACTCCCTTTAATTTAACATCCTGGGGACTGTACCAGAGTTACTTCTCCTGTGTGTACTAGGTATTGTTTAAATCCACTGTGGAAGATTTACAGCTGCTTGTTTATTGGGATTTTTAATAGAACGTCTCAGTCTAATAATGTAAAATTACATAGACTCAGTGCATCACCCAGTGGTTTTGGACATTTTGGAGCTTAGAATTCTGGCTCCCTGCCATGTTGTTATTTTGGTGTGAGAAGTGACCATATTTGGATGAAATGGTGGAAGTGATGCCTCGCAGAGAGCCATCGGCTACATGCACACCTGCCAATCAAAGTAGTCACAACCCCAAACTTTAAACCTTAGGAAAATCCACACAGGTGAATTATAAAAATTCACAAACTGTACCGATGTTGTTGTTTTTTTTGGGGGGGTTTTTTGGTTTTTTTTGTACCAGGCTGCAAACATAAATGTCTGCTGTAAAGTTGGACATTTTAACATGGAGGTCTCTGGGAATTGACTTGCTTTTGAAGCCAGCCTCAAGTGGCCATCAGAGGAACAGCCGTTTTCACATTAATCACTTAAATGCATAGTGGAGCATTTACAGAACAGAAACCCACCTGACTTTTCTTGATGTGACAAACTCCACCCACCTGGTGCTCCAAGCAGGTTAACAAACAAGCAAAAGAAAAAGAAGCTTGGTGTGGATGCAGCTACCATCTGTGAAATAAATTAGCAAGGTGAAACAAACCCTTATTATTATTATTATTCTATTTAGAGTATTGTTAGAGTTGCTGTTATCCTCTACTCCTTCAATTAAAGCCATTAAACTATATATTACATAAATGCAGGCATCAGATGACACCACATATTTATGTAAAAATGATGATATATCCCTGCAGACGTTCGTTCATTGTGCCTCTGAAGCAAGAAACATCATTGAGAATGACTCCATGTTGTCATTCTCTATTTAGTGTTTCAGCATCACATCATCTCACCTCACGCCGAACACAGCACACAGGATTTATGAATGTCAACTCTGTTTCCTTCTGTAGTGCTTCTCCTTTCTTAAAACCAGCTCAGAGTGCAGTCTTGCTTTTGTAAAATGACGTTTTGTAGTTTTTGTGGTGCTTTTTTGCTCATTTACTGACTAAACATGATTTCAGCTGCACAGAAAGTTTGTAATGTTTCACTTCTGGTTTCTTTGTTTGCTGTTATATTCAAAATTCAGTGTTCTTGTTCTGTTCAAGTTTAATGGATCTCGTTCAAAGCCTGTGCTTTTGTTGCCTTGCACATCAACTTTGATTTACAGAAACTCTTCTGTGAGTTAGTGGCACTGCTTCCATTTGAAATTAAAAACTTAAATGGCTTCCTTTCAAAATTTACAGGCGTGTATCAGTTTAAGAATAATGTCTCACCAGAAAAACAGCATTGGTACATTTATAGTTACATGGCAAATTACTGTTAAAAACTAACATTTATTATTTTGTAAAAATTTGTCAAAACAGAAAAAAAATGTCTTCCAAGACGCTGAAGTAAGCTGTGAAAAAGTGATGCTAGCAAAAGCAGTTAACAATAAAATGGAAATATTTTCAGATTATCATTTATTACACATGAAAAACCTGAAGTTGTGCTTCTCAGGAATTTAAAAAATTAAAAATGTTAAAGTTGCTTAAGTTGCTTTGTGTATACAGCATGGTAACAATGCAACAGATTGTCCAGTTTAACAAGTCATTTTGTCTATAATTAAATTATTAAATGTAATTATTTGATTTCTTTATAACAAGTAAATCCATCTCCTATACATGAGATTATTTCAACTGTTTCCAAGACGCCAAATTTGAGGGAATTTTTCTGAAATAAGGGAAGCTAAATATCTGAAAAATCAAATCAGACAAAATATTTGACTCAATGACTTGTTAGGACTGTGATTTGACAAAAGCCATCTTCAATATCTCAAACCAACTTGCTAACATTACTTTTTACAGTAAATAAAATAAATCTACGTTACGTGAATCCACATCTTGAATTAAATGACATTTTGTGTGTTAGAAACGACAATGTGTGAACACGATGCTGTGTTGTTGTTGAAAGCGTTGTCCTGTAAGTGGCCATGTTGTTATTCAGTAAGCTTTTTTTCTGCAGTGACGTCTTTAGATGAAACCTCTCCACTACGACCAGGAGGTGGTTAAATTCCAGTGTTTGTCCAGGGCAAACCAGCTGTTTACAAGAAAAGAAGTGGAATAAGATCATATGTTGGTCATTAACACTGCATTTCACTGTGTATAAGAAACAAAAAGGTTCAGTTCTTCTGACCTTTTGGGTTTTGGGGAGTTTTGGTCACCTCATCTACACTGAAGTTCCTCTCATCAACAGAAATGTTGTCATACAGCAGCAAAATTAGTGAAATGCAATTTGTGTTGGTAAATCTGGTGGCTGGTCGGTTAATCACAGGTCGTTTTCCTGAAACATAATACAACACTATTTTACATGGAGATTTGAGCCCCGAGGAAATTGAATAAAAAGCTGGAGAAGCAAAACTAGGAGCTAAAAGAGGCTGCGGAGCCACTCCAGACTCCAGTGGAGCTGAAAATAAGCAGAATAGGTCCACTTTATCAAGTAGGTTGTACACTTGGCACCAGACTGATTTTACTCTATGTGTAGATGTTTACATTATATTGCAAAGTGACCCAAGAACCATGTTTTTTTTGTTTGTTTTTTTTGGTGGTGGTTGTGTGTGTGTGTGTGTGTGGAGGGGGGGGGGATTATTCCATTACTTTTCCTTTTGAATCAACACTTTGTTTCCCTGGCTCATTTGAAGAGCTTAAAATCAGCTTGGAGGATTTAAACATTCACTAACCTGCTGTTGCCTTCTGTACTGATGCCTTTGTCTCCAATTGGTGTTTTTATTTTTCTGAAACAGTGTTTTAGACATACCAAAACTCACAATGAAGATTAACTGCAAGGAACTGCCCATGGGATTCTTTGACTCCCATTCCAATGACCACGAGTGATTATGACTGACATGCTCAATGCTTTAAAAAGGTTTTCAGGCTGCTAAGGGTATACAGGCATCAGTAAACAGTAAACAGCACAGATTTCTGTCTTATTTGATGACAATGACCCTTTATTCTTTATTTCAACATTGCATTTTGATGGGATTTTTTTTTTTCAGTGTTTGCATAACAAAATGTAATCTATACATATACTGGTGAATTAATGTATTTATTTCCTATTTTAAATATCATAAAGTGGACCTATTCTGCTCTCTGTTCACATTAAACATGGGACAGAGTTTCACATAATGAGGTCAGTATATGTACAGGAAGTTCCTGTGAACCAAAAGCTCAGGCTTCAGACTGCTCTAAATGCATTTTTTCAACTTTTGGATCTGTATGATGTCATGGAGAGCAGATATGCCTAGTATGGGCATGTCAGGCACAGACACCCCCGCACACACACACACCACACACACACAGTACCACCACCAAGGCCTAAAATAAAATAAATAAGGATTATTTTGAACTGGGAATCATGCAAAGCTACTCTAGAAGAGCCCAGGAATAAAAATATGGAGCTGGAAAAATGAGCAGTATAGTTCCACTTTAATATGTTATAGAATTAATATCCTGTAGTTTGAAGATGAAGGGGTGGATTATTTCAATTAGAGAATAGATTTTTGGCATACACTGTATAAAGAAAAAAAATCTTTAAAAAAACAGAAAATGTCCTGGTAATTTTCTGCCAGCACATTGTCAGTTTTTTATGGACGTTTCTGGGCATTTCAGTAAATGGTAAACGGTAAAATTCAATCCATGGTAAAAATACGGAAAAACATCCGTAAAATATTCAAGCATAAATTTCCTTCATTTTAAAGCGGTACATTGTACTATATTTTTACAGATTCTTTTTTTCAGTGTATAACATTGTCTCTAATAGTGTTTGCATTATTTGTTTCACAACCGTGGTTGTTCATTTGGTGATTTTGGTGTAACACTCTGTGATAATCTTTTGGTCCTGCACCAAAGCATTCGCATTGTTTTGAACGGTACACTCTGTGATTTGGTTTTAATGCCCAAAGAGGCCCAAAATCCCCATTTTTTTCCCAACAATATAAGTACGTTTTGGCGCAGTCTTGTGGAAGTACTCTTGGTACCAGTGGTGCCCGTGGGGATTTCAATATTCAATTAATTAGCTATAAGCAATGAGGAAAAACTGGCTCAGCTTCGTATTTGTTGTAGCAGCCATTCACTCTTTGAGAAAGTCCAGCAGCTGTTTAGTAAACCTGCAGGAAAAATAACTTTAAAACGCTTACACTACACATATCACTAAATGTCCTAACACATGACGGTACTATTTTAAAAATTCCAGTGTTTCTTGTTGGCTTGAACCTGGATCTTTCCCCAGTCTTTCAAAGCCGTAATCTGAAGCTTGTGTGTCCCTAAAACAAACATTTTTCTTCACATTTCTGCCCTCTAAAATGTGTACTGACACGTATGTGTAAACTTGCACTGTGTCATTTATTTTCTCAGCTCTCCGTGTGTGAACTCATCTGTATGTGCATCGATTCTGAATGAAAAGGAGCACTTTATGGCATCCGTGTAGTTAAGAGGGCAATAGTGCTTGCTGTGATTATTCTGTTGAGGTTGTATTCACTATAACTGCATACCAAGCAATGCACTGATCGGCACATTCTGCATTACCTGTAATTTCATGGACATTTTGATTGCTACAAATTATTTGTGCCTTGGCCTTTTACAGTACAGATGTTTCTTTCAATGTAATCCTTTTATTTTGGTCATGCTTTTCTCGCTATGGCTGTCAAAACACAGTGCAAAGCTGTCGGTAATAACTGTGTGGAAGGCTGCATTTACTTGTACTTATTGCTCAATAGCCATGCTCTCTGGACCCGAGACTGAGAGAAAACCAGCACAGTAGTTGCTGGAGAATCTGTTTTCGCTTTAAAAAAAAAAACACCCTTTAGAAAAGTGGATAATATTGCTGAAATAACTCCAGTTGGAGGTACAAATGCAGGACAAAAAGCACCAACAGTGGAAAAGTAGATGCTGTCTACACACTGAAATTTGCAACCCTTCAATTTTTTTACTGTTGCTTCATGAACACCTCGCAGGTATAAAAACTGTTTGGAGACTTCTCATCTGACTCTGAGATAGATTTCACAAACATTATTTCCAAAAATCGTCTTAACCCTTTAACACAGGACCCGGATGGTGTACTGGTAACCGCCAAAAGTATAAAGTTCACCCCCAGTAGTCACCATCTTGGCTGCATAACATTAAGGGGAGAGACCGCCAAACAATTTTCAGCTGACAGGAGGAAGATACGTCTGTCTGGATGGCTTTTTTAAATAAAGTTAACAGGTAAAAAAAACAAAAAAACCAACAGAAGTCTCTAGCAAAAAAGAAAATATTGTTCAGCTGCATTTTCTAAAAAAAAACCCTGAGCATCAAACATGAACGACATAAGCTGCCTTCTTTCCGAAGTGTCAGTCACACAGCTTTAGATTGATGTTGTATAGCCGGACACGTTTTATGAGACAGCGCAGTCTCACAGCCGTTTGTGAAATAGTCACGCCCTGTAATCTGTCTATTCATGTCCCTGAGCTCAAAATGAATATTTTCCACTTTTAAAGGGCAACAAAAGTCCACATTTGGAGGATGGTGGTGGAGCGAATCAATTCGCTGCTCACATCAGAGACCCAAGTTTGAAACGTGACACATTTTCACACTTCTTTTGTATTATTTTTAATTATGTTATTAATTAAAAATACGTTTCTTGGTTAAGTTTAGGCATTAAAAGTACTGAGTCAGGCTTAGAAAAGGAGCACGGTTTGGGCTGAAATACAAAGGTTGCCATTTCTTTTAAAGCCCTGTTTTCTTGGTTGCCATAGTGATGCATCCCCACTTTTTCTGGACAACATACATGCTGCGGACACGAAATATACTTCCTACTGAAACACACGAGTTTCAAAGTCAAAGTCGAGTTTGCGTCCGTGAGCAGGAACACGTAGATTGTTTTTCATGATTATTTCCACGTTTTGCTTTGAGACTGTATGAGAGTCTCACAAGGTGAATTTTTTTTTATCTTGAAAAATTAAAAAAAACAATAAAAAACTCAATATCTTGTGCCAACAGTCTGGTGCACAAGAGAAGAAGAAAATTTTAAAAAGTCATCTTATAGTACCTAACGCAGCCATCTCACACAGTGAGACATTATCCACAGACGGTGTGAAAGATGGGCATCGCCCACTGGTTAGTAAAGTCCGGTTTTGGATCCTCGAGCTGGATGTTTTTATGGTCACAGTTTTGGTGTTTTGAAGGCGGGTATGAAGCACGAGGGGCGGATCTGACTGTGAAACCACACACTCATTGGCTAATGAATTGTGATTGTGACATCGTTGGGCAATGAGCATATGAGCATATCCTGGATAATCCTCCTTTCTGACTCTAGTAACGACCAGAATTTACAAAATAAACAAGCAGCTGAGACCGTAAACATGTCAGGATCATGTTTACTGAGGGCGCAGAGTGAGGGAGCCGAGGGCCAGTTTCCCATCGACTTCTGAAGGACCATTTTTGCAACCAGACGAGTCGCCCCCTGGTGTCCATTAAACAGAATGCAGATTTAAAGCACTTAAGCATTGGTTTCACTTTATACAGTTGTTTTCTCACAGTCTAAAGGCACTTTAAGGCCATGCTTCAGTTTGGCTTTCTCTAAACAAAAAGAGGCCAAAAATGTACTTGAAAGAAAACTAAAAAAAGTAATAAAATCTCAAAAATGGCAAAAATTATGCTTCTTATCACTTCTGTTAAGAGTCTTTTACCTGTAGTGTTCCTGTATGGTCTCCCACAGGAAAGATAGAAGAGGAAAATAGGAGGAGGGCGATGTACAAAATGTCTAAATGCAGCTGATACGCACTGAAAACAGAAGGAAAGGAAAATGTACTGTGGGGGTGTTACTGACAGCTCTGTGTTGGTTTACTGACAGCAGCTTTTCTGGGTCAGAAACAGTTCTGTTGTTCTTAAGTTTCATTTAAGGGAAGTTTGGACAACTTTACACTAGTGGCCTTCAGAGCTGTGCATCATTTTTCTCATACCAGTTTGAAAAAAAAAAAGAAAGAGAATAAACTTACCATTTTTATTCTGTATTAGACCACTTTGAATATTTTGTTTTGATGATATAATATGCAATGTATTCTTACTTGAGTTTTTTATTTTTTTGTCTTTTCAATTGCACCAGTTATTAATAAAGCATTGAACTGAAAGCCGACTGTGGATTTTGTCTGCAAACATTAAACCGGAGACAGATTTAGACTGTGGGGTCCTGACATGTAAAAAACGTTCTGCTCCAACCCTGAAAACACCCAGGCTGCATCATTTTGTACGTCTTTGTTGTCATTTTGCATGTCGTGTGCATTAGGTGTCTCTTCTCAAATGTTCTGAATGCCTTTAGACTCATTTTGTGTCCTTTTGTTATATATTTGCCGTGTTTGTGTCCCCTGTCTTAAGTCCTGTTGTACTTTTCGTGGTTGTTCTCATCCCTTTGCAGTTTGTCTCTTTGTGGTCCTTTTATTGTGTATTTGTAGTCAGGTGTTCCTTCGTGTTTTGTATTGCATTATTGTGGTTGTATTCTGACCTTTGCAGTCATTTTGCATCTCTCTGTAGTTGTTTTATGGTCTCTTCTTAGTGGATCTGTGTCTTTTTGTAGTGGGTTTGTTGGTATTTGTGGTTGTTGTGTGTCCCTTATCTTAGTTGTATTTTTGTAGTTGCAACCCTTTGTAGTTGTTTTATCTCTCTGCAGTGACTTTGTGTACTTTTGTAGTTGTTATGTATCTTTTCTCTTAGTTGTATGGCATTTTTTGTGGTCATTTTACATCTCCTTTGCATCTTTGTGTGTATGTTTTTGTTTTTTATTGTTTTCAAGCATTTGCAGGCATTTTGCATCACTTTGTGGTTGTTTTGTGTTCTTCTTGTAGTCAGTTTGTGTGTTTCTGAAGTACTTTTGTGTCCAGCTGTGATGTTCTGTCTCTTTGTGGGGTTTGTTTCTGTATCTTCAGTGTGTGTCTCCTTTATTATTTACATTGCATGTGTGTGTGTGTGTTTTTAACTTTTGAATGTTGCATCTCTTTGTGGTTCTGTTTGTATTTGTGTGAGATTGTTCTGTGTCTCTTTGTTGTCATTTTCTGTATTTGTGTAATTATTTTTGTCTGTTTGTAGTTGTGTGTATCTTTGTGGTTGTTGTGTGTCTCCTCTCTTGCATTTTTTTCTGTTTTTTGTGGTTTTGCATTGCTTAGTGGTCTGTTTGCTGTTGTTGTGGGTGTTTTGTGTCTGTTTGTGGTCCTTTTGTTTTATCTTTGTGGTTTTGTGTCCCCTCTCTTACTTGTATTACTGTTTTGTGATTGTTTTGCGTCCCTATCTGGTTGTTTGTCTCTTCTCATCTGGCCTGTGTCACTTTGTCGTCATTTTCTGTGTAATTAGTTTTTTCTCTTTGTAGTCGTTTTGTCTATTTTGTGTGGCTTTTTGTGTCTCCTCTCTGTTTTGCTGCATTTTTTTGCTTCTTTTGAAACTCGTGGCAGTCGATTTGCTTCTCTTTGTCGCTGTTTTTGCATAGTTTTTTTTTTTTTTTTCCTTTTCTGCTCTGT
>VUQI01012005.1:7741-28095 GCA_015106735.1 Paratilapia polleni
AAAAAAACCTTGCAAATGTAATAATCATCTGATATTAAAGAGTCCAACCCTGTGTGACTCTCTCGGTTCAATTTGTGTCAACTGCAAGTTGTTCCTCCAGAACAGCTCAACAAAGACTTCCACCAAGTCCTAGTTTTCTCATAGCTGCCCACTGCTACCCTTGACAGATATCAATATTTTTAAAAAATGACTGACTGGATTACCTTATCACTGTGGCTCTTATATGGTTGTAAAAAATCATGCTTGAAGACATAAACATTTTTGATTATTAGTATTATTTATTACCACCATTTTTCAGGGCTGGAGATGCACAGTTTAAGATATCATTTACTTCTACCTTTTCTGTCTTCAGGTAAATGCATCTCTTGAGGAACAGGCGTTTGCTGAGGCATGGGGGATGAAGGCTAAGCAGGTCTTCACTTCTGCTCTCCTTGAATCTCTCCCTGACCCTAAAGACAAGAAACTGATGGCAAAGATCAAGATACTGGGTGCTGCCAACCTTCCACCGAATGAAAGAGAGGAGGTCTGTCTGTGAGATATTTGCTGAGTCAGCAACCATGTTTTTATTGAACTCCACTGTAACTTTTTTCCTCCCTTGTCTACAGTATAACACTATTCTCAGCACCATGGACAATATTTATTCGACAGCTAAGGTGCACCCACAGCCAAACATAAGCTGGAGCCTGGAACCTGGTGAGTACACTAGAACAAATGATTAGTTTAAGGATCAAAATGCATAAATCATATGATTGAAAAGTTTTTAAGTTGATTGACATAAACAGAAACAAAGGATTTCTAAAGAATATGAACTAATCAACAATGTGGAGGGGACGTCGGAAGAAAAACAGTTCTAAGTGGTTAAGATTTTATCAGCTTTTGAAAGTAACAGGATGGGCAAATTTACTTCAGGGAGGCCTCCAGAGGAAGTGCTGTGGTCATGTTGAATGAAAATCTGGAGAAACAACACGCTGGTAATGTTTAACTTTACCGGCATAAATTGTGAACAATAATCCTTGTGTTTTTCCACCAACAACTTCCCAAAGTAATAGGGAGACAGGCCTGCTAACATTCAGTATGATAAGAGAGCAAAAAAAACAAACACTTTTGCTAGAATGGATTGCTCGTACAAAGAAATAGGCTCATTACTGTTGTTAAGGTGTAGTCCCCATATTGCTTATTGGTTTCTTGGTAATCTTGGAACTAATCCATGGTGGTAACAGGGTTACTCAACAGCACATCCCTTCACAAAAACATTGGTGTCATTATAATAACATAGACTTCTAGGCATCTCTTTTCCCTGCCATCTTCTGTGGGTCACCTTTCACCTTTTCCTAACCTTCATTTCCTCTTTCTGGCATTTTGAAGGAAAAAGTTGTTTTAAGTAATTCTTAAGATATCACAGAGCTGTTACCATTCTTCCTGCTGAGAGAGCACGAGCAGACAGAAATGTAAACATCAATACATCACCATGTGTTCAGGAAAACCAGAAGCCTTTGTTTTTTAGTTTTGTACACCAGGTTAGGTTCTTTATCCCTTTATATTCCACTTATTTCACATCTTTTTTTTTTGTTGCTTTGTTTTAAAGAGCTCACAGAGATCATGGCTAACTCCAGGAGCTACAAGAAGCTGCTGTATGCCTGGGAGGGCTGGCACAATGCTTCAGGTGTACCACTCAAAGAGCACTATCCAAGGTTTGTGGAGCTCAGCAACAAAGCCTCGCAAGCTGATGGTAAGTACTTCTTCTTAACTTTTGATTCATAATCCTAGAAACGAGAACTTAATTTGATGAGAATGAAGAAGCAAAGAAGAATAAGAATACAGGAGTAGAAATAACTACACTGTCAATTTTGTCCTGTTCAGGATTTCAGGACACTGGAGATGACTGGCGTTCTTGGTATGAGACTGAGACCTTTGAGCAGGATTTAGAAGAACTCTATAGGACCATCGAGCCCCTCTATCTGAACCTGCATGCCTTTGTGCGCCGCCAGCTTTACAACCAGTACGGTGCCAAGTACATCAACCTTGAAGGACCTATCCCTGCTCACCTGCTAGGTAACATATATGCAGTATTTGCCAATATGAGCTACATGTGCATGCATAACATAAGAGGCTGTACACAAATTACTGGGCAGGAGGTTGGGTCTGAAAATATGGGAGAATATTTGAAAGGGCAGGGTAGCCTTTAATTTATAATGTATTTTACATGCTTTTTTTTTTTTACAGTCTCCAGCACAAACAGTCATTATTTAATATAATTAAAGTATATTCCCACATGCCAAGGGCAATGTGAGCTCAGAGAATTAAGATGCAGACACACCATGGCAAGTAGTATTGTGTTCTTATCTCACTGCTGTGAGTAAACATGCTGCAGTAAGCATTTCCTACAGTGCCTCTGAGTGGATTATTCCACAGTAAGTCAGAATTGCTGCTTAAGTGTGTTTTCCTCCTCACCCCCAGGAAATATGTGGGCCCAGACCTGGAACAACATTTATGGTATGATGATCCCATTTCCTGACAAACCCAACATTGACGTGACTGATGAAATGGGCAGACAAGTGAGTATGAGGGGAAAGCTCTTATGGAAACGGATTAGGTTGAAGGGGGGGAAAAACACCATTCTTTGGTTCTTGCAGACCATAATAATTTTGTGAAATAGCACTGATGGTGACTAGTCTGACTGTTTCCACCTCACAGGGTTATAACGCCACGCACATGTTTCGTGTGGCTGAGGAGTTCTTCACCTCTCTGGGTTTGGAGAGGATGCCTGAGGAGTTCTGGGAAGGATCCATGCTGGTCAAGCCTGAAGGTCGAGAGGTGGTGTGCCATGCGTCTGCCTGGGACTTTTACAACCGCAAAGACTTCAGGTAAAATTCATTTTAGTTCCAGTTCATATATTTTTCATTGCTGATAAAACTTAATAAAATGCCATTAAACAGTTCTATTCATGTTTTATCCCCTTAAGAATTAAGCAGTGCACCACGGTCACGATGGAGCAGCTCTTCACTGTACACCATGAGATGGGGCACATTCAGTATTACCTGCAGTACAAGGACCAGCCTGTGGGCTTCCGCCGTGGAGCTAACCCTGGCTTTCATGAGGCTGTTGGAGATGTTTTGTCTCTTTCTGTTTCCACGCCCAAGCATCTGGAAACCATTAATCTGCTGGAATCCGTGACTTCCGACATTGGTAATGACACTAATACAGAAATAAAACTTATCCAAACCACAGAGGGTGACAGCACCCAGCCCACTCCCCACCGCACACTCCTGTTATTTTCTCAATAAAATCCTAATTTTTGTAAACTTAGGCAATTGAGATTAGTTCTTGTGTAAATATCTTTCTTATCCTGATTTTTTTTGTTTGTTTGTTTTTTAATGAATGCTGCATTGTGTTTCTCTAGAAACTGATACCAACTACCTGCTAAAAATGGCTCTGGAGAAGATAGCCTTCCTTCCCTTTGGTTATCTTATTGACCTCTGGAGATGGGGTGTCTTTAGTGGAAGGACCCCTCCAGAGCGTTACAACGCTGACTGGTGGTACCTCAGGTAGGAGGTTATGCATAGATACTGTAGTTTGAGTTACAAGAACTGTTTGTGAAATATATTTGGATAGGAGGGTCAACATTAACTGATGTTGTACAGGGTTTTTGCCTTGATAAGACAGTGAACTGGCTATAATCAATCAGTTGGATGTTGTAGTTTTACAGGGGTTGCCAGACACTTCTTGGTCTGGTGAAGTAATAAAGCAACCAAATTCTTGTCAACTTGAGGGTGCAGGACAACTAGTGGAGACTCAAGAAAGTAACTGCTTTTGGGCAAAACAGGAAGAGACTAGGAAGAAGTTAACAGCGATGTTGCAACCTCTGAGCATGAATTGTCAGTGAAATTCAGTAGCTTGTAGCAACGACAGGATAAAAGTTTAATTTAATTCACTTTTGAGGGAAGCAACTGAAACAACCACCAACAGAAGCAAAGGATACCAATGGCTGACATATGATGGAGCAGTAAACACATTAGAGAGTTTCCTACCCTGCTGGAACCTGGAATGTCCAGTAGCATCCAACCATCACAAAGTTGTGAACATGTTATTGACATATAATGTTTTAAGCTGATATTGTAAACAGGTCAGCAAACAGTTTGCTTATTTTCACATATTATAGCAAAGTCATGTTAGGACCATTGTAGTTAAAAAGAAAAAAAAATATTTTGAAGTAGGGTGACAATTTAAAAAGCCCTTCAGAATTTTTTTTGATTTACAGTCTCTATGCAGTCCAGTCCTTTTCTGTATGACTTTATCAGTCTCTTGTTCATCGTTGTGAAGGAATTGAGGTTTTTGCACAGCTCTCTTAAGGTCCCACCACAGCATTTCAATCAGGTTGAAGTCTGGACTCTGACTGGACCATTGCAACAACTTGAGTCTTTTCTTTTTCAGCCATTCTGCTGTAGATTTGGTGGTCTGCTTGAGATCATTGTCCTGTTGCGTGACCCAATTTGGGCCACGCTTTAGCTGTCAGACAGATGGCCTCACAGGTCCTGTGGCTGCAGAACAAGCCCAAAAATCCATCTCCACTTTGGTCTTATCTGTCCAAAGGACATTGTACCAGAAGTTTTCTAAAGTTTAACATGTTAAATGTTAAACTTTAAAATTTAACACGTTAACTGAGGCCTGTAGAGTCTGACATGTAGCTCTTGGGCTTTTTGCAGTTTTTCTGAGCATTGCACAGTCTGACCTTGGGGTGAATTTGCTGGGATGTCCACTCCTGTGAAAACTTTCTTTTTCACAGTAGAGTAGATGATAAAGTTTCATTAAAAAAGAAATCAGATCTTTGAATGATGAATCAGAAGGACAAAATTCAGTATAATTCAAGTATAAAGGGAGTATTGTCACCTTTGATACCTGGTGAGAGTAAGCAAATTCCAGCTCCTACAGATTAAGTGGACTTGCTCTGTAGTAACAAACAAGGACTGTGGTTGTGCCGGCTGGCATTCAAACTAAGAAGTATGACTTGTGAAGTGAGGTGTTGCTAGAAAATGCGAATATATGCATAGCTAACACTTAATGGATACATGAAATCTAACAATAGAGAATAACTTTCCGTATCTCATGTATTAGTTATGTCAGCTAAGCCAGTTTGTTCTAAATGAATCTGTCACTTATTTCTTTTTACAGAACAAAATATCAAGGCATCTGCCCGCCCATCAAGCGTACAGAGGAGCACTTTGATGCTGGAGCAAAATACCACATCCCTGGGAACACACCATACATCAGGTAGCATCCTGTTCCACCCCCACCACTGTGTAGCAGAAGCAATAAAGACAATCAGATAATTAGAGTAACTGATATTTTCCGGACAGTCCTGGCTATCTGATTAATGTTGTACTCATACAGACTTTTCGCAATGTGCAATAAAGAAGACAAACTTTAGCCTTTTAATTCCATAAAATGAAGACTGTGATTTTTTTGCACACAGTCATGAGTGCATATATTATTGTCTTAACGATACATATTGTATGAGGGTAACTCTGTGAATAAAGTAAAGACAGTAAGCATGCAAGAATGCCTGACAAGCTGAAAAGTATGGTATTGCATGCGGTATTGCATTGTGGTTTTAAAACAATACTACAACCCTACAATGGCAGGAAGTGTGCTGTAGAAGCTGGGGCAGTATAAGAAAACCATCTGACTCCATCTGGTTTCTCTTAGGGGGTGGAAATAAAAATCAAATACATAGTTACTTTAACAGACGAAGACAGCTTGGATAGACGTGGCTCAAACACATAAATTACATCGTTAGATAACTACAGTGTATGGGATGAGTATGAGATGAGACCGATTTAAATTGACTATTTTTGCAGAGTGTAATAACCTTTTACAGTTATTTTTGACTTCCTGCTTTTAAACCGTTTTTTATAGCTTATACATGATTTTATCCTTTAATGAAATGTTTTGAATAGTTTTAAAAGCATAAAGGGGCTGTGCTGAAGTTAAAGCATTTTCTCCCCTGCAGGTATTTTGTCAGCTTCATCCTGCAGTTCCAGTTTCATGAAAAACTGTGCGAGGCAGCCAAACACACCGGTCCCTTGCACACATGTGACATCTACCGCTCTGCAGAAGCGGGAGCCATTTTAAAGTAAACAAAATGATTATCCATGCCTTCATGTTTAAAACACACATCATAATTAATGGCTTTTAGAAAAAGTAAAGATGTAATACAGTTTCCCTCTTAATCCTCCAGGAAAGTCCTTCAGGCCGGCTCATCTGAAAGTTGGCCTGTTGTGCTCAAAGATGCCATAGGCACAGATAAGTTAAATGCTAGCTCGCTAATGAAATACTTTGAGCCTATTATTGAGTGGCTGAAAAAGCAAAATGTGAATGAGACATTGGGATGGCCAGACTTCAACTGGGTCCCACCCATCCCTGAAGGCTACCCAGAGGATGTTGGTAAGTGAGGATTTTGAGCACACTGAAGAGACCCGCTTAAACGTAAGAAAATAAAGATGTTTTCCATTTGAAGCAGAATCCTCCAAAAATGAAAGCCTATGTTGATTACATATTATAATTGTATTTCACATGTTGTAATTTCACCCAAATATGACTATATATTTAATATTTTAACACTTAATTAGATGCCTCGTTATAGCTGACTTTGGTTTTTCCTGTTCACCCAGACAAGAAGACAGATGAACTTGATGCAAAGAAATTTCTGGAAGAGTACAACAGTACAGCTGAGGTGGTATGGAATGCATACACTGAGGCCTCCTGGAAGTACAACACCGACATCAATGAGGCCAATAAGAAGGCAATGGTGAGACCCACTGACTGACTGGCTCAAAGGAGATCACCTTAACACTGCTCAAGCATCAGCTCTCCTCATGGTTCTGCTGAAATCTTGCCTCAAGTTGAGAAACAAATAAAATTAATTTGCTTGCTCAAACTGTGTCAATGAATCAATTGATTGAATTAATGTGTCACTAATCAATGCATGCATGCATGTTTTTAATTACCTATACAATGGTCCATCCATCCATCCATCCATCCATCCATCCATCCATCCATCCATCCATCCATCTATCCATCCATCCAACCATCCATCTATCCATCCATCCAACCATCCATCCATCTAATCACCCTGCTTTCAGTGACATATAATGTAAAAAAATAAATAAATACATAAATGGTATTCATTATTCTTCTTCAGCTTGAAAAGAACCTGGAGATGTCAGAACACACCTTGAGGTATGGACTGCAGGCCCGTCAGTACGACACCACTGACTTCCAGGACGCCTCCGTCAAACGCATCATTAAAAAACTCAGCGACATTGAGAGGGCTGCGCTCCCCTCAGCAGAACTGGAAGAGGTGTGAAGGAAATAATTATATTCAAGAGATGTGTGAGATTATTCAGAGCTGCTCTTGAGCTGAAATAAATATGTGTGGACATGCGCGTGTGCACACACAAACACACACACACAAAACACCTGCAAGTGTTTCCCATCAACAGTGCACCTGAAAAAGGGAAGCAGAAAACATGCTACCACAATACTAGCCTGTCACTTTGTTTCTGCCAGGTGTGGCCAAACCTACTCATACCAATGTAAATATGTTGGCCTTATTTTAGAAAAGGTACATATAACTCTAGGTATAATATAGACAAGTATTTTGGGTTTGCTTTTGAACCATTAGCAAAAAAAATTGTTGCTTGTCTTGTGTGTTTTGCGTTTAAGAAACTGTAGTGTTACATCGAAGGGAAGGATCTCACACAGTAATGTAAGACCTGTGCACAAAGAAATGCATTTATCAAATCAGTCATTAGGAAACTCAGGTGCTGGCCATGTGAAAACAAGCCCCCATGTGAAGAAATTGTAGCAATTATCATTATGTAATTTAATTAGGCATTATTACTTTTTTGAATCATGTGTTTCCATACTCACACCTACTTTCTGCCTCCTGGGCAGCTGTAGAAATGTAGCATATTTATTTATAAATGTCACAACTTGCTAAAGTTGTATCTTTACCTTTTCAGTACAATACTCTCCTGTCCAACATGGAGACCAAGTACAGTGTGGCTGAGGTCTGCAGGGAGAAGGACGACTGTCTTCCTCTGGATCCGGGTAAGACTATGGAAAATATGTCTGCTGTAATATGATGAAGTTTGACTGCTGAATAAGTAAATAAAGAGGTTTCTTAATTCCAACAAGTTAATGGAAAATAATGGGTTGATTATTGGTAACTGATACATGTAATCACTGTAACTGGTACAATTATGATCACATTGTCTTAGACAGTATACCGTGGGTAAAGTTATAATTAGTTATATAATGCATAATAAAATATTTGAAAATGTATTTCAGATCTCCAGAAGATCATGGCAGAGTCCAGGGATTATGATGAACTGTTATTTGCCTGGAAAGGATGGAGAGATGCTGCTGGCAAAGTACTTCGTCAGGATTACAAGAGATATGTTGAACTGGCCAACAAAGCTGCTACTATCAATGGTATGACATTAAAATTGTAACTTTACACCTACCATGAGAGTCTTCTCCAATCTGTCTTGCTGGAAAATGCAAAAGGTTTGGCCAGCAGCTTTAGAATTATTTTTTTTTTTCAGATGCATGGCAGTCAAATACAGTGTGAATGGTTAGTTTAAATAAATGAGTCAAAGACCTGCTTTAGCAATCCATCATATATACACTCACTGGACACTTTATTAGGTGCACCTTGCTGGTACCAGGTTGGACACTCTTTTGCCTTCAGAACTGCCTTAATTCTTCGTGGCACAGATTCAACAAGGTGCTGGAAACATTCCTCAGAGATTTTGGTCCATATTGACTTGAGAGCATCACACAGTTGATGCTGGTTTGGCAGCTGCATATCCATGATGCAAATCTCCCATTCTACCACATCCCAAAAGTGCTCTATTGGATTGAGATCAGGTGACTGTGGAGGCCATTTGAGTACAGTGAAGTCATGGTCATGTTCAAGAAACCAGTTTGAGAGGATTTGAGCTTTGTGAGATGGTGCTTCATCCTGCTGGAAGCAGCCATCAGAAGATGGGTACACTGTGATCATAAAGGGATGGACATGGTCAGGAACAATACTCAGGTAGGCTGTGGGGTTTAAATGATGCTCTGTTGGAACTCAGGGGCCTAAAGCCCGCCAAGGAAGTATCCCCCGTGTCAGGGTGCCAGTATAGCTCACCGGTTTGAGTGGGTGACCCTTATGCCGTAAGGCTGTTTGAATCTGCCCTAAGGGCCATTTATTGCATGTCTTTCTCCCAACTTTCCTGTCTTGCCCCTCCTGTCCTATCAAAATAAAGACTAAAAAACCCCAAAGGTTTATATCTAATTTACATATCCCCCACATCATTACACCACCACCTGCCTGAACCATTGATAAAAGGCAGGATGGATCCATGCTTTCATGTTGTTCATGCCAAATTCTGACCCTACCATCTGAGTGTCAGAACAGAAATCAAAACTTATGAGATCAGTCAACATTTTTCCAATCTTCTATTGTCCAATTTTTGTGAGCTCATGTGAATTGCAGCCTCAGTTTCCTGTTCTTAGCTAACAGGCGAGGCCCATCTGCTTCAGGGTTTCAGCTCAAAGAAGTCTGGCCAAACTCCTCTGACCTCTGGCATCTACAGGGTATTTTCGTCCAGAGAGCTCCTGCTCACTGGATATTTGCTCTTTTTTGGGCCATTCTCTGTAAACCCTACAGATGGTTGTTTCAGAAAATCCCAGTAAATCAGCAGTTTCTGAAATACTCAGACCAGTCCATCTGCACCAACAACCATGCCATGTTCAAAGTCACTTAAATCACCTTTCTTGGTTTGGATGCTTGGTTTGAAGCAGGTCATCTTGATCATGTCCACATGCAATGAATAGCTGCCATGGGATGGGCTGATTAGATAGTTGTGTTAATGAACACATGTACCTAACAAAGTTGCCAGTGAGTGTATATGTATATATACAGTGTATTACAGCATCCTCAAAGTGAGAGAGTCGTGTGTATTTACATACGGCAAAACAGCGATAACTTCATTATTCAGCTATTTACATTTTTAAATAAACCCCAGCATGGAGATAGGATGGATCAGGATTTGCAGTCAGTGCATTTCTTCATTTTAGGACAGAATGCAGAATTGCAGAGTTAAATCATTTGTTACATTGCACTTGTCCTCAGATTGACTCCTAAGATTAATCACACCCATGGAGATTTTTTGCTGTTAGAAAGTCTGAAATGTAAAAATAAAAATAAAATAAAAAGTATTTTATTATAGATATAGAGAATTTTCCATTTTACAGTCAGTCCACTCTATGTAGCAATAAAAGCACATTTTTTGGTACAATAAGTTTATCATTACATATTACTTGTCAGTGTTTAGGAAATTATAAACTAATAAAAAGATATCTGCTACACAGTCAGCAGATTTGAACTATATATTATAGTTAATAATTTACTTTGAGAATTATTTTATTATGGATCGTAATGGGTGAACTTTTTACTCTCAAATACACAACAGCCTTTTTCTGCTGCCCTAATAATGGTGTTTGCTTTAACCAAATTAATATGAAATAAATCACTTCTAGGAATTAAAATACTTTCCATTATATGTTATTAAACCTCCTATCTATCTAAGTTAAACAGTGAAACCATTCCTCTGAAGATATGTTTGCATGAAACTCAGTCCTCATTTATTTTAGAGATTTTGAAAAAAACACCTCACTGATTAATGTATTTCTCTCGGAAACTCTCTGTAGGTCACTCTGATAATGGGGCTTTCTGGCGGTCCCTGTATGAAACTCCTACCTTTGAGGAAGATCTGGAGACTCTGTGGAAGGAGCTGGAGCCACTCTACCTGAACGTGCATGCTTATGTTCGAAGGGCTCTGTACAAAAAGTATGGTCCCAAGTACATCAACCTAAAGGGACCTATTCCTGCTCATTTACTGGGTAAGGAATAGGAGTTGATTGTATAAGTACAGTTTTACAATATTAGGGGCTTTATACTGCCTTCAGATTTTTTTTTATGTTATTGCAAGCTTTCCAGAGTTGACTTTAACGTCAGAAGACAAAACCACTTTTGAGCCAGCATTTCACTATGGAATCCAAAGTATTCTAGCACTACAGACAAAGCTCTCCTTTTATGTGGGAGCATACCCCATTGATATTCTGTAGATGCATTTGGATTTAGGTAAGATTTAATTTGCTTTCAGTAGCGTCAAGTGTGAGATTGTGTGACAGTTCCACACGGTTAGGGATTGGAGCGACTCACAGTCACAAATCCCACTTGGTTAAACACTGGCACAGCAGATGACTTTCCCCCTGACTTCTTAGACTTAAAAAAATATGAAATATGAATGCTGCCTTCTGTCCTTTCAGGCAACATGTGGGCACAGACATGGTCTGGCATAATGGATTTGGTCATGCCCTTCCGGAATGCTACACAGGTTGACGCCACGCCAGCCATGGTGGAACAGGTGAACGAATGCATGAACCAGTTGTTGCTTAATGGCCACTACTGCACACATGAAAATACAAGAATGCACAAAGAAAACACATGCAAGTGTCTTTGCTCACATTTTTTTTTTTCTCCATTCACATTCAGGGCTGGAACCCCATCAGGATGTTTCAGGAATCTGACAAATTTTTCACCTCTCTGGGTCTGGAGCCAATGCCACCGGAATTCTGGAGCAAATCTATGCTGGAGAAGCCATCTGACGGACGCCAGGTGGTGTGCCACGCCTCTGCATGGGACTTCTATAACCGAAAAGACTTCAGGTAATCATTTTTTTTCATTAAACCAGAATCATTTGGCAGGCTATCATAGGGCAGGGCTGTATGCTGTGTCCTGGTCTAGATATAACTCTTTAAAATTCTTATCTCAGATATTTACGAGAATATATGAACTGATTTATTAATATTGTGTGTGATTATATTATTATGTGGTGTTTGTCTTTAGAACATCATCTGCACAATTTGCTCTGATCATTTCTTTTTTTGTGTCTCCAGGATCAAGCAGTGCACTGTAGTGACTATGGATGACCTGATCACTGTGCACCACGAGATGGGCCATGTACAGTATTTCTTGCAGTACAAAGATCAGCCTGTGTCCTTCCGCGATGGAGCCAACCCTGGCTTTCATGAGGCCATTGGAGATGTACTAGCCTTGTCTGTGTCCACACCCAAACATCTTCAGAGCATCGGCCTCCTGGACAAGGTTGAGACCAACTACGGTGAGTGACGATTGCCATGAGAACGAAATCTTTAAAAGCACATGTTGTTGTAACACAGCGTTCATTTGTCACTTTGACATTCATAAACTTCTCATTTAGAGAGTGTCATCAACTTTCTGATGAGCATGGCACTCGACAAGATCGCCTTCCTACCTTTCGGCTACCTGATGGACCAGTGGAGGTGGAAGGTGTTTGATGGACGCATTCCACCCACTGAATATAATAAAGAATGGTGGAACCTCAGGTCAGCAATTTTACAATTAGCAGTTGCAATGTTTTTTGTAATTGATATCAAAAGTGCATTAATTATGTAAAAAAATTGCATTTATACATGATCAACTTAAGTAACAACTAGAATATATCTCTATTTTGTATTGCAGATTGAAGTACCAGGGACTGTGTCCACCTGTAGCACGCACTGAGGAGGACTTTGACCCAGGTGCAAAGTTCCACATCCCTGCTAACGTTCCCTATGTCAGGTAAGGTTTTCTGATTCTGCAGAACAAACATTCATGTGATATTTAGCATTAATAGGTGATAAATGATTCAATACACTCCAATCATCTATGACTGATAAGATAAATACGCTGAACATAATGTGATCTTAGTCATGTGCCTAAAAAAAAAATTATTATTATAAGCAAGGGGTGCAGTAGTAGTAGTTTTTTTTTTGTTTTTTTGGTTCCCAAATAATCTGGTTGTTCTTCTTGACTGTGCACTGAAGCAGAGTCCTGACACTTTATGTCATCTTCAATCAGGTATTTCGTTAGCTTCATCATCCAGTTTCAGTTCCACAAAGCTCTGTGTAATGCTGCCAAGCATGATGGGCCTTTACATACCTGTGATATCTACCAGTCCAAAGAAGCTGGGAAGCTGCTAAGGTTAGTACACACATACACACACCCAAGTTGACCCCCTCATATGTATGGTATTTTTTTCAGTATTGGCAGTTGGTGTACACATGCAGTTTAATTGTCTCTACTATTGATCCTCGTCTTCTCTGACCTTCTCTCTGACTTGTATTGTTGTTTGCAGCGATGTAATGAAGCTGGGCTTCAGCAAGCCCTGGCCTGAGGCTATGGCTATGATCACCGGCGAATCCAAAATGAGCGCCCAGCCCCTCATGCAGTACTTCCAGCCTCTCATTGAATGGCTCGAGCAAAAGAACAGCGAGAACAGTGATGTCCGCGGATGGCCAGATTACGACTGGAAACCTTTTAGTATGTTCAAATTTGATACGTTCACAGAAACACATGCATGCATTTGCTGTTAAAGACTTTGCTGTTAAGTTTTCCATTGTCAAGACCAAACGTTTTTGAATTCCTTCCCAGAAAAAATAGGCATACACAGAGGCATTCATTGTGTTTTTCTCCTCCGCTGCAGCTTACAGTGAAATCAATCTCCTGGTCATCTGGTTTTACTGATGAGATCCTGCTGAAAGGACGTATACACATTAGATAAATGAAAAGACCAAGGAAGAGATAGTGGGAGGAAGAGAACACAGCTGTTGTGGAGTGAGGTTAATTAAATAATAAAAAAAAAAACAATAATTAGATGCAAAAGTATATAAACTAGTATGGAAATAACACAAACAAGGCAAATGAAAATCATCTTTAAAAATCAGGCATGGCCCTGCATTTGTGGTATTTTGTGAAGGTTAACCTACACTTGAAAGGAACAGCAACAGCAGTTTTGCAATTAAGGCATATCAGCATGCGCCACCTGTTGGTATGAAGAGGAATATGAAAGCAACACTTAAAACCACTTTTTCTTTAGTAAGTTTTTTAAGCAGCTGTTCATTGTGTGTCGTTTACATAATAGGTTTTAAGAACAGTGAAAAAAGGCTTGTTTTCTGTAGAAAAGGAGCAGGAGCAGAGTGTTGGAGTGGAGCCAGAGATTTTATAGATAGGCAGTTCCTCTCTCTTTTGATAGCTATTGGTGTGCCCTCTTGTTAAAATTGCAGCACCTTTTACTATCATCGTATTGCAGGTGGGAAACTCAGCGTCAAATGTATGGTTGCATATCTGAGTTCCTTCCCTATAGCTTTCATAAATAAGCATGCAAAGAAGCTGTCTTAAAATGACTGCACAGCTACCCTCTATATTGAATCACTTCAGCATGTTTCTTATTCTGCACTTGTATCTCCAACAGGTGTCTCTTCAGCAGATGAAGCTAAAAAAGTGGATTTCCTGGGCTTAAATGTGGACAGCTCAGCTGCCACAGCTGGCCAGTGGATCCTGTTGGCCCTCGGCGTGCTGCTCTTGGTGGTCACCATTGTATTGGCCTACAAGTACAGGAAGTCAAGAAAGCCTGAAAAGTCTTTATCTACCATGGAGCTCAAGCAAAAAGACTAGCCTTTTGACGGCTAAAGGGCTAAAGCAAAGCCTGACTTACTGTAGCTGGCACAGTACCAACCTCAATGTGAACATCAGTGTTTTTGTGTACTGCAGTACATCTGAACAAATTTGCTCCTCATTTTTTGTCTGCCTCCCCAGTCTTGTATATTTATTGTATACACAAAGACTTGATTTATTATTTGCCTATGCAAAAGAACACATGCAATTTTGTAATTTATTTGTAACATTTGATGTTAAGGGAGGAAGAGTTTTAAAATTAATCTTTGTAAAGTCATTCATTGTGTAAACATTTCTGAATGTTTGAATTTTTTTCTTTGTTGAATCCTTGGCATTTCTACAATAAAGACATTAAATATTTATTCTGCCTGTGTATGCTCAAATACGACATGAATGAACTGCAAAAGTTGTTAAAAACAATTTCATTACATTGCAAATGCACAGTTTAAAAAAAAAAATACACCACCAGAGAAAACAGAATTTGTGCATTGGTTTCAGCCCTTCCCTCTTTACTCACAGAGTCAATACAGGCTCTGTAGTGGCTACCGTTACACAATACAGTGCTGTACCTGTGGGCTCTCAGGTAACACAGATTGGATTGGTAAAGCAACACTTAGTCCCATCAGAGACTGTTCAATAACTGGCTTTTATCAGTACAGTCTATCCTTAGTGCTGCAGGTTGACCTTAAAGGGGGCCACAGTGACTTGGAAACAATCCAAGTGTAGGTTTACTGTTTTGTATAAAAATACAAAGCTCAGTGACAGTGAAAGAACAAAGGGCAATCACATATATGCATTCATTAAAACATAACTTGTTACTATATACAATTCATACGTACCCATCTGAGCTGGAGGTTAAAGTCTCCACACAGATATGACATTAACTAATCCAGTGTTGTGACTCCCTGTATGACACTCTTTAGATATTTTCTTTAATGTGTTAGCCTAAGATGGTGTAATAAATAGTAACGTTTACTCCCATGGCTAAACTTAAGATACAAACACAAAGCTATTGCTTTTTAACTTGTTACAAGCCTGCTTCAATGGTCATTACTGTGGAATTCAGGCATTGCATTGCAGGAAATTACAGCATGTCCACTGGGGCCATTAAAAGTATTACTTCCCTATAAGTACAAACCCAGTTTCCTTGAAAACAGGCAAACAGTGCATGTACATAACCTGAAAAATACAGTGTCACTTTCTCCATTTGGGGCTAGTGCCATAACCATTGCATAAGCATTGCAAATCAGCGTACACTTGACATGGACATTCACTGAAAAAGTGCAGTTTGAAAACGATCTCCAAATCAAACATGACTCAGTTAGGATTTTAAATCAACTTATCTTGATTTAAAACCCTAACTGACCACTGACCACAAAGTGATGTCTGGGGACAAAGCAGGAAGGACATTTACAATCTCAGAGAATATCAATAGAGTCAGATTAGATGTGGAAACAGGCATGATGGGAAACAATGCAACAAATGACCAGCAACTTTTCTCAGAGGATTCAGAAAAAGAAAAAGATTTTAAAAAATACACATAAAGAAATCAATTTCAGTACATTAATACCTACAACACAATCAAAAACTCTTGAATGCGACCCAGTTTCCAATGTACAATGTACATATGCATTCATCACAAGCACTTAACAAGTTACAATCTCTGGAACAAAATGTTCAGTGTATTGCACAGAAAAAGTCTAAAAAACTTTTTTTAAAAACTAAAAATGAATGCACTATCCACATTTGGTCCATGTGGCTCAGTCTAGCCCAGGGTTCCTTGTTTGGCCTCTTATCAAGTCTACTGTGACAGTGAGAAGTTCAGGGTTCAAAACAAAGGCCTCAGTAGTAGTAATGCTGCATCTCTGTCCAGTTTGTAATCCAATACTTTTTTTGTGGCTCCTCAGGCTGAAAGCCCAGATTGAACTGATACCGCTCAGCCCTGCAAATTTTCATCCCCTGGTGCTTTGGCATTATCCGGTAGTAAATGGCCCGCTTGAAGAAGCCAAGCTAGCAGGAAAAAAGAGAGGAAGAAGATGACATTAAAAAGGATATGCTTAAAAAGTTTGAGAGCTGAGATTATTGATGGATTAAGAAAATGATTCAGGACTCAGAAGCTGAAGAAATTCAAGTGACAGATAAACCCATACTACCTATAGAGTAAGGGAGGAGTCACATGTATGTGCTGCTTCAGTGCTTGGGGGGGTATCTTTGCTGGTGCAATCGTCATAGCGACAACAACCAATCACTCAGTCTTACCCAAGGTAAGCTAACAGAGCTTCAAAGAGCATTTAACGAGACTGATACCTTTTATTAACTTTGCTCACATACTAAATGTCGTTTACGCACAGCAGTGATGCACTTCTCCATTTTGATGCCAAACAATAGGCTGCACAAGCAACTATCTGCATATTTTCACAACATGATTGAATTGGTTTGGAACTTTTCTCAACTATTAAGCACAAGCAGCACAAGAAAAGCCAAGCACCCCAATCAAAGAGAATGAGATATGAGAGATATGTGTACGTGTGAATCCTCCCTAAGATGGGAACAGAAGTAGTGAAAAAAGTCAGACAAAGTGATCAACAGCTCAATGTGCAGTGTTAGCCTGCAAGGAAAGTAGAGGAAATATTAGTCAGATTAACTACATAATGGCGTAACGTGAAGAGGCAGAATGAAAAATGGTTAGTTGAATCACATCCCACTCTCGGTGCTGCCATTGACAGTATCTGCAGAAAATCCTTTTAAAGGGGTGTTTTTACCCAAAAGCCCCAATGGTGTGTGCTGTTGGGAGACACATGGGGCCTCATTAGTCCTCAGTTAGCCTCTCTGTCTCAGAGGGCTGGATCTTCATCTCAGCTTTCTGGGCCTTGGCCTCATACATCTCCCTCCTGCTGGCTCTCTGGAAGAAGCCACACTGGAGGAGGGCGCATGAAGGGAGTGGGGGGTAAGTCAAAGGTTAGGCTAATGACTCAGTACAGAGGTTATAGATCAGTCAAACATAATCTCACCTTCCATAGTATAAGAATGATGATTCCTAGTAGTAGAATTCCCGCTACAGCTGCAGAGATGATGATCCACAAGGGAAGCTTATAGGGCGTCTCCACCCCCTCCACTGGTTCTATTTCTACTCCAAACTACAAGAAAGGTGGAGAAAGTAAAATCATTATCATCATCATAAGCATCATTGTCATCCTTGTCATCATCGTCACGTACCATGATGTTCTGACTGTCCATCTTGATGTTTGTTTTATCTGTAATGAGCTTCAGTGTGGCTTGCCCTTTAACTGTAACTCTCAGTGCATTGGAATAGTCCTGGAGGCACACACAGATACAACATCAAAACATTCTCACAAAAGTCAGAACCACAGCAGTCAAATAGGATTGTAATTTCCATCTGCAGTTATTTATATTTGGCAGCATGGCTCTTCTCTGGGATAAACTCCTTCCACATGTATACAGGGAAAGCATGGGGCGGGCAGAGGGCACCTCCCTGACCTTCTATATGCATACATGGAAATGCTGAGGCAGGGAGAGCAGCAGCAAGATGCCAGCAAAGAACAGAGACAGCACATATCACATTGATTAAGTTAGACACAGCATGAATAGGAGAAGATGGGTTGGGGAAAAAAGTGTCTTGCTCATGTGCAGCAACTGTAGGCAGGCTAAAGCAGCTTAAACAGCGCCCCGTTGCATGGCAGGATATCAGCAGAGCCAGCTGATCTCCCGCGGTTGCGGCTGAGCTTGACTTTTCGCCTGCCTGAACTAACAGTATGCTCGATATATCACAAAGACTATCAATCTGCAATATATATTAGCTGGTGAGCTGACCTCCAGCATTGTGCTGTTCCACAACCGGGACCGGACATAAATCGTGGCTGAATTCGACATGTTGAGCAGCGGGCAGGTAAATGTCACACAATTTGCTGTCCTCTTGGAGCATTCCTTCAATAGACCATGAGAAAGAAGCACTATTACAGAGTGAACAGACACAAACAATTAAGACTTTTTTGCTTTTTCAGTATTTGCTTTCAAGATGGAAAAAAAAAACCCATCTATCTACAATGGAAGATTCACTTTTTTTAATATTCTGCACTACAGTATGCGTGGATTTATTGATTAAAAGTAGGATATTGACAATGATATTTGCCACAATATGAGGGTGTAGCTGTCAGTCAGTCAGTCAGTCAGCTTATCACTTTGATCCAAACTGAAGTATTTTAACAGGTATGAAATTTTGGTCTCCTGGGGATGAAGGTTGACACTTGTGGTTCAGCGTGAAATGCAGTTTTTGGGAACTTTGTTCATCAACTTTAAATAAATGAATAATCCTTGATATGAATAATCTCAAAATGAAGATTTATCTGCATTTCAGTTATTACTTACTGTACCATTCAGACTGCTCTGTTTCACAGAGTTCTGTGAATTACTCCTGTTGATACTCATCACATACATATATCACACATATGTATACACATGATTAAGCTAGCTGAATATATAGTTAAGGCTTACCAACAGGTAGGTCTCTTTGCGAGGACTAAGGAGTGTGATTGCTGCCTGGGGCTCATTAATATTTGGCTGGGTCACGTCATCTTGATCTTCCACTACAATCTGTCGTTTAGTGCGCTTAGATCTGCTCTTCGACAACTGGAAGACAGGAGAGGGAGTAGAAAAAAAAGAAAAGAGGGAGCAGAGGAGACAGAGACATTACATCAGAGGGTTAGTGGTAATTACTGGTTTTGATAAAGACATTACCATGTTTTTCTCAGAATAGCATTGTCATTTCCACTGTCTATATGTAGGCTGCATGCATTATGACTTTCTATTTAGGGCTTTTTGAGGTCTGTATGTGGCGACACATGTTTTTTCCAAAATGTATTTCTGAACAGTGGTTTGGCATTTAGACCATTTTCACACCACTTTTCTAAAACTGACGTTTATTCGTACTGCTCCGACTGCTTGAGTTCACGCTGACATCGGTGAACAGTTCACACACTCAGTGGTCAGTCAGTTTTAAGCAAACATGAACTTCTTGATATCCACCTAGCTCAGTGAATTTGTGGTAGTACATTTCTCAAAGGTTGATAAAGCAACAAATCTATGCAGTGTGAGAACTACGTAAGTGCTGTATTTAGCCATACAAGTGACAAGGCTCTAGTGATCAAAATTTGTGTCACAGTTCATAGTTCAACATCTAATGCCTGTTTACAAAAGTAATGACAGGCCTCAGCTGTACTTTGTTTAGTGCTAATGAATAAAAGCTAGCATGCTAATGTACTAAACAAAGGGTAAATGTATTAAACATCAGTATTTTAGCTTATTTGCATGCTGATATTAGCATTATCCTAAAGTATCTGTTTAAACCTTCGACTGCTGTTCAATTTTCTGCACAGAGGGGTCCTCCCTGTGTTTAAATGCTGAGGAGTTAACCTCTTCATTTCTCACAACCTGTCAAAATATCGTTGACAGCTTCGCTCTGCTTATACAGTGGTGATTGCCCCCTTCCTGATTTCTTAGTTTTTTGCATATTTGTCACACTTAAATGTTTCACATCATCAAACTAATTTTAATATTAGTCAAAAACAACCTGGGTAAATACAAAATGCAGTTTTTAAATGATGATTTCATTTATTAAGGGAAAAAAGATATCCAAACCTACCTGGCCCTCTGTGAAAAAGTAATTGCCCCCTTGTTAAATCATGAATTAACTGGGATTAACCATGTTTTTTAGAAAGCTGAGTTCAATTTTACCAGCCACACCCAG